>JAHWFP010195286.1:16111-43495 GCA_023313725.1 Lithobius niger
GGATCACCCTGTATATGAAGATCTTGGTGCCAGAAATGTGTAAGTCACATTCAATGAATTTTCCAAAATGAAGGCTTAAAGGTTTAAAATCGTTAGTAAAATCGTTCTATAGACTGTCGTAATGAAATATTCTGAAAAAAAAGGCCAGTGTTCTATACAAACATGTCAGCTATGTTATATGAATGCGAAAAAAAACTTAGCGTCAGGGTAATTAATTTCATAATTTTGACTTACGTATTTTTGGCACAAGATTAGGTAAAAATATGTAAACCCACGCAATATCAGTAAGGTCAGGGCCACATGAGTGACCACTACTGTCGGACAGCTAAGGCCGTTCGACGCTCGAGTTACTCACAGCCAACAGAGCTAACACAGTCAGCTGCCAGTCGAAATTGATAAGCGCCATCTGTCGGCATTAATTTCTGCACGTTCCAGCAAAACAATGGCGGTCTACGTATCGTGTTTTGGTGATGCAGTAACTAAATTGTTGTATCGGAGGTACGTAACGTATTCTTACCGCAATTCTTGTGTTTAGTTATTGTGTAAGTGATCCAAAAGTAAAACATGCATGTCAAAATGGATGTAATTGCCCTTTAAGGATCTACATTGTTGTTTTTTTTTTTTAATTGTTTGACGTTTTTGTTACTAACTTATCTTTCCGTAATCCCAAAAAAAATTGTTGGTCGTTGGCCTATAAATCTTGGCGCCATGTCCTTACGGATGGGTGCGCGTCAAATCGTAAAGAAGAAGGCCTATAAATCTGTAATATTTAAAGGTCGACAAAAAAGATCGATTTAAATAAATTTACCTTCGAACATGAAGCCCACAAGTAGACTTAACAACAGTAATTGTGGAAGGTCGACAATACCTATAACGGGTTTATTTATTTTTTCGCAGCACCCCCACCTCAAACGGTCTGCCCCGTTCCCATCAACCAATTAACGGAATGTGAAATCTGCTTGAACAATCGTGAGTGCAGTGCCTTCCAACGTGGTGAAAACGTCGATTGTTGCCAGTATGGCTCGGTGATCGGCAAAAACTGCTGCTTCCAACCAGGTAAGACAGTATAGTGTGCGCGGCGTATCTTGAATCCAGCACGTATTTTGTGATCGGCGACGTCTTCCTGGAGGGGACGGTTTTAATAGACGGCCGCCACTGTTTTTGTAACTATTTTGGATATCAACAAGGCACTCCGCTACCAAAAACATACAATCGATTATTTGTGTTGATTCTGGGGCGAACTCAAGATGGGCCGCGGACACTATAGTTCTTTGTTAAAGTACGTATGAATTATTCCAATGCAGCAGAAAGCTCTCCATCTACGTAATTACTACGGACTTTATTTTAAATTCCGGCAAAAAATAACATCTTGACTTGAAAAGTTTGGCACAGGACCCTCTTAACAAAACCCTCGATCCGTTTCTGGCGCTTTTTCCTAGAGCATCAAAGGAACGCAAACATTTTTTGTCACTAGCACTTCATCTAAACTTTAATAAACTGAACTATGCAGTACATTTAAAAGAGTAAAAAAAAACCGTCTAAAGCATGGCTAACATCAACTGCATCTATAGAGCTATGACATTTGCCGCCATATTGGCACTAATATGAGTTTTTGAGGGCCTAACTACAAGGTGCACTACATAAAAATGGAGGAAAAAACAACGGAAGAACGGATTTCTTAGGCTTAAAATAACGTTGTTTTCTCCAACATCAAAAATCGCGCGTTTTAGGTCTAAGAAATCACTCTTAACAGCATCGGATTCAGTATGACACCCTTCTGTTTCTCTCTGCAGTGCCCCTTGCAGCTAACCCATTAAGGCCCTAGCATAGAGTTATATACAATAATACTACGTCGTGTAACTGCTCTATACTTCCGTAGTTTCTGCAACTGTCATAGCCAGTGTAACCGTTATTTCCTACCATAGCTTCCTGTATGTATAAGGCTTAACGCTCGGTTACACATAGCATGCCAGACGCGTCGTCCAAGCGTTGCGCTGAAGTGAAAGCACGAAGAACGAACTACCCCAATCATGGCATTTATTAGTGTTAGCCGGATGCACAAAAATATCATATCTAACCATTATTGGATTTACCGGTGTTGCAGCGCAGCGCTAAACGAACATTATTTTACGGTAATGGTGGCTATAAATGTCTCGTGCTCATGTCGATTGTGGCATGTAAAAGAACCTAGGATTTCCGATAGGATTTAACCAGCAAAATTGGCCCTCTCTCCTTCTGGCGCCGTGCCTAACGCTGGGTGCACGTCAGAAAAGCTACAGTAATGGTGGCTATTCTTGAAATATTTGGACGATTTACAGCTATGTCAAAGGATCGTTTAACACGTTTTTAATGAGAATAGAAAACGCTGTAGCGTATTATATACAGTACAACACACGAAGGAACCTTGCCACAAAACAAGAAACCTTGTTTTTTTTTTTGTTCTTCTTGCCACCTTGCCTTTTGGCACCACGGTTCTTCTTCTGTTTGAAATTCATGAAATTAAACCTCCCGGAGGCTTTGTTGTGTCGTCGAGTGGGCATAGAGGTAGGTAGCATGAATCCATTGTTGTTAAACTTTAATAATTTAGTGTCAGTGCAGTGTTTTAAGTTTAAAATCCGCGTATCACGAGTCACGAGTACCTTTCACAGTTCAAGCCGCATGCTAAAGCAGTTCATTTTCGGGGTGTTTGCAGCGCGACTGGTGGCAAAATCGGCAGCTAACAGGACGACGCGTTGAATTTTTAACGTTAAGCCTTTTCAACATATCAGGCAGCTGTGTCCCAACTGTACACCACCTAATTAACAGAATCCCGGCCAGTAAAACCAATACTGGCCGACATTCCATTAATTAGGTGGCAGCTGGGAATAACAGATAGGGCGCGTTTACGCAATGATTCGCATTTGCATTCTCGCAGCTAGAAGCTAGAAATCACCTGAAATTCCAACATGGCGGCGGTTTTAGTTCTCCCAACTCGCAACGAAAACAGATGCGACTGGGCAAATCGTTTCGTTAGGAGGAATTCTTTATCTTACTGGCACAGATTATAAGACTGCAATCATTTACTCAAACGATGTCGGATTTAGCTAATCCACGTAGCGTTGTTACCATGGCAACGACCCCTTTGAAATCGCGATTAGATTCTCGCTGCGAGAATGCAAAGGCGAGTCGTAAACACACCCTTACACTGACTATGCCAGTCGGAGAAGCTGCTACAGTATAGATGCAGTTGCTTTTAGCCGTGCTTTAAACAGTCTTTCGACTTTTAGATGTAGTTCAGTTGATTAAATTTTATATAAAATGCCAGTGATAAAATATGTTTGAGTTCCCTTGATACTCGTGAAAACTGCGACAGAAAAGGGTTGAGGATTTTGTTTAGAGGGTCCTGTGCCAAACTTTACATATCAAAATGCCATTTTTTGCAGTAATGTTAAAAGAGTTAGATGTTGTCATCCCTACTCCGTTTTTATAATGATAAATAGTCATACTAAAAAATGACTTTTCCCTGCCCTTTTCTTGTTTAATTTAATTACCAAAGAAGGAATTAAAACCTTAGAAAAAGGTCTTGTTGAGAAAGAAGACTGGTGTCGTTGGATAATTAGCGCCATTGCGTGGTAGACATTTTTCTTAATGCGTAAATTAGAAAAGCACTTAGAAGGGAAGCTGGTATTGACTACTATTGACAATCAATCCTAAAAAAAATTTCAGCAAACTTTTTTTAGTAGCTTCGTTTGTACGACATTACAATGGAAAATGGTAACAATTTGGCGCGGGATCTGAGGGCACGATCTGACCTCAGTTTGAATGGCCAAAACTGCTATATAAGGCTTAAAAATTACATAAATTAAAATACTGCATTTAAAAGCCCCTGTCCCATTTAAAGAAAATTTGAGCTCCTGTAAGTATTTCCACCCTCCTTTCCGAATCCATTTTTGTTAATAAATTCAAAACCAAAAATGCAATAACATATCCCGTGTATTTTTGTTAATGTGACAGTTGCTTTTAATTGTAGTATTTCTGAAATTTCTTAGGTTTTATACTCCAGAGTTGGTCATGCAAACCTAAGTCTCATGTGGGATTCCGAACGATACTGTCGCCATTTGTTATGCCTATTGTAATGGATGTACCAAAGAAGCTATTTAAAAAAAAAGTCTATTTGTCAAGTGTGTCATTTGTGGTCAAGACAAAACTCCCTCCTAGTGAACTGAAATGACCACTGTGGCTATCATGACTTCATGAAGGCTACAAGGGTAGCGTACTTACACATGAAAACACATTTTATACTGGGGGGTTTTTCATGTGGCATTTTTTAATGGGGTGTTTTTGTCCCAGCATGCTAATTTCGGAAATTTTCTTCTTACTTTGGAAATAAAAGCCTGTGTAAAAAAAGCCTCGAGAATAAAAGCCTTAGAAAATAAAAGCATAGGGGCAATAAAATAATTTTTAAAAATACCATAAGCTTAACAATAATTTTATTTTATTTTTCGTTGTTTTGTCATTTTGTTCTGGTTTTTGTTAGCGTTAGGCACGAAAACTCCTTCCCTTGTCATGAAATTTGAACCAACGCAGAACAAAATTGTAAAAGTTATCGTTCCCCAAACAGAAAAACGCACACAGAGACAAACTGACACACAGAATCCAAATTCAGTGGAGATTGAGATCTGTATTCGTGAGTAGCAATAAAAGTAACAAAAACTCAACGGAACAATTATTTTTTGCTATTGGTTTTTTTCCGTTCGCAATTTGTTCCGCATCATCTTATGATGCGGCTTTTTTCTTCGGCCTTTTTTCCAGGCTTTTTGTCCATGGTATTTCTTTTCCACGACTTTATACATCTCCTCACAGCTGAAGTGTTACATAAAAGGTGAAGATAAAGACAAAGATAAATGCCAACATTGGATCATTAAAAAAAATTCTGCCGATCACAAGATTCCTACACAAGGCTTTTTTAATTGCTATTTTTTAAACTCTTAAAATAACTTAAAACCTGACGAAATTTATCCTTAAAAAATAAAATTCGCATTATGCGCACGTTTGATGCTTCACCTGGTTATTACTAATGTACAACATTCTGTCAAACATGATTGACTGTAATAATAAGGATGCATTTGGTATTACAACAAAACTTTTACCGAACTTGTCCATAAAATTAATGTGATTTAAATAAAACTAGCTACGATTGACTGTAATAATAACGACATTTTTGGAATTCCTGCAGCACTATTTATGCGATTCTATTACCGCACTTCTGAACTATTACTGCATCAGTCCATCAACAGATTACTGCAGTTTATAGCCATTTGTGGTTGGTTATTTCTTTTATTTTTTCTAAGAATAACAAACGGGAACTTAAAGTAGCGTAAACGTTCCTTGGCTTGTAGGACCTAAGCCGGAGGTGTGGGTAAACGTTAATAATTAAAAAAAATGTGTAAACACTTACATAATGGGGTTCTTCAGGGTACGACTTGACAACAACAACGTTTTTGAAGATATCAGTTTCGCTGATAACTATTCGTAGTTTCTGAAAACAGTAAAAAAAAAAAAAGCTTGGTTCCAAGGAGGAATCATCTCCATCCAAAAGATGTTTAAGGAACATCAATTTGATTTTTTTAAAGAACATATTCTAAATCAGACATAATCTTTAATTAAATGTGTGATACAATTTCCACACAAATTGAAACTTGTCTACGCGAACTGTTACTTCTTTAGTTTCCCACAGGAATTCATCTATTCATACCCTCAACAGGAATACAGAAATCTTACGCTTAGAAGGGGGAATAAAGAAGCAGATTCCCAAAATTAGAAAAGCACTTAAAAGGGAAGCTGGTCTTGACTACTATTGACAATCAATCCTAAAAAAAATGTCAGCAAACTTTTTTTAATAGCTTCGTTTGTACGACTTTACAATGAAAAAAGGTAACAATTTGGCTCGGGATCTGAGGGCAGGATCAGACCTCAGTTTGAATGGCCAAAACTGCTATATAAGGCTTAAAAATTACATAAATTAAAATACTGCATTTAAAATCCCCTGTCCCATTTAAAAAAAAAAATGTGAGCTTTTGTAAGAATTTCCACCCTCCTGCCCGAGTCAGTTGGTACGTACGGGTCGATACTTTTCCTGGGTTTTGGAAAGGAGGGTTCCAAATTTGGATGTTATATTTCAATTCCTCCATCTCCTTGACCAGAAACAATGACTGCTCCCATAGTTTTATGTCTGAAAAGTAATTAACGAACCTCTTTTGTATTAAAAATAATATAGGCCTACCAGTAAGTTTACTTCGATGTTTTTTTTTTTATGGAAAATGTGCAGAGAGAAAATAAACACAGAATGAATATTTTGTCATGTTGTTTTCTTTGCTATTTTACAGGAAATACTGGTTACGGACGATGAAATCGAAGCCAATCAATGTATTTTTAAATTTAACATATCAAGAAACAAAGTTGTGTACTACACCTACCTTTCGTGCAATAAAGGTTTTTAAATTACCATTGAATGCTAAATGTGTTGCCTGATTTCCAGAGTAGTCAGCTATTTTTGGTGGAGAATATACCTTCATAATTTTATAACAACAATCAACCAATAGGAAGCCAATAAACGGCAGTCACCAGCCAATAACGCCTACTTAACACCGATTAAACGACCACACGGTATTTTATCAGATTAAACGGCCAGCCTCATCCCTCCATCTTGGTATTTACGATCGACTCGCCTGATAACGAACGTTTGAAATAACTGCATATGGTAGGCCTAAATCAATTTCTAAACGTATACGACGTACTTGATAGACAAATGACACATTATTTGAATTCCTGGAGTTATTCGCTTAATCTTTGGTTACCATGGTGACAGAAGATGGGCAGCCGAAGTGCGTGAGGCCGCTCTCGAAGCCTATAGCCGCTACTATTCGAAGCTTAGCGGTAAAGGCAACTTCCAGTAGTATAAATATTACACGGTGCTTGAATTAACCGGAAAAAGTACAAAATAAATTAATAACAATTGTCGTAAACCTTAGTATTGTTACGGAGCATATTATATTTTAGACCAAGGAAACAACATTTTCATTAAAAATAAAATGCGTTACTTTGGTTGAAGCGCTCTGACAAGCTATTCGTTCTATCACGGCGAGTTACTTTCGGTTTCGGGATATTTGTGACGGATCGTTAGAGAAACAAAACTGCTGTATTTATGAAGGCGGCGGTAAAAAATACCATTCCTGTAAACACTAAACGATCCCGTAAGTGTATCTGGCAAACAATTTCTACACTTTCATCATTTCGTGCACACAGGAATTGTGAATTCAAACGACAAGCCACTACCGTATTAAGCATACTGAAGTGATGTTTAAAGGATACGGTATATTCTCGTTTCAAATACAACTCGAGTGTATGTTTTAAGTATCGATAAATTTTCTCAACCACTCGTTACATTCCCAAGCTGATAAAAACACCTCGCGCAAACGCTCGGTATTTTTTCAGCTTCGGAATGCAACTCGTGGTTGAGAAAATTTATCGATAAAAAACTACGCTCTCGTGATATTATTACTGATAAAAATCATCTAATAAGCAGAACTATTACTAGTCAGTGACGTCATGTCATGGACATCGTTTATGTTTTTAATTCGTCAGGATAATGAAAACCACGAGCTAATGAAAAATTAAAGTGTCTCTAATTTTCAAGTTTTAAACTGAAGAAATCCAAATTGCCATGTAAGCATGTAATTTTCAAATCCCTCTCAACATTAGTGCTAACGCCGTCCATAAACTCAGTAGAAAATAAGATATGTAGAAAATTACAATAAAGGCGATGTAAAAAGCGATGTAAAATAAAGCGATGTAAAATATTAAAATTCTTTATAAAAAAAGAAAATCACAAGGTAAAGGGTAAACGAAGCAAGCAGTCTGCATTAAAGACTGTCCTTGTGAGGATACACAATACACTAGTCCTGGGTTCGAGTCCCAGTCGGGGCAGTTGTCTTTTCTTTCTTTCTTGGACTAGTGTATTGTGTATCCTCACAAGGACAGTCTTTAATGCAGACTGCTTGCTTCGTTTAAAATTCTTTGTCAGTCTTTGACATAAATTTCACCATCAAAGAGACACTTACCCTGCACTCCCCCCACCCCATCAAGCATCATTGTAAGATTGAACAGGACGGAAAGCCCCTGGCTCAAGAGTCAAATAAATACAGATGCAAACCTATTTACGTTGCCTTTTGGACTTATATGTAAGACTGCCGGAATGGGTAATCGAACCCACGGCCGTGTCATTATGGCTCAGTGGTAGGACCCCGGCCTTTGCTTTCAAAGGCCGTGGGTTTGATTCCCCCCTCAGGTAGTCTGACATATAAGTCCAAAAGACAACGTAAATAGGTTTGCATCTGTATTTATTGTAGGGACTCTTTTACCATTCAGACTTTTGAATGAACGAATGGTGAATACAAAGAAGAAAATTCTTTTCAAACTTTTTAAAATTCACATTTACAGTGGACAATACTATTATCGCGACCTAATTATGTAACCATGTAAACCATGTACTTTTATTAAACAACAAAGTTAATAGCAAATTAATTCTCGAATCTTATTATTAAGCAGTTCTACATTTCAAAATACAGACAAGAAAATTAAAACTTACTAACCCCCTTCCCTCAACAACAAAAAAAATAAACAACAGCAGTGGCGACTGTAAATCACAAACCTAACGTGAACTTCCTCTACCTTTTGGTAACGCGTTGCACATTGCCTGACGATGATAACAAACCTATTTTCAGTATTCGACCCAAGAATCTCAGTATTCTGACTACAATTAAATTGAAGATTGCACAGAAAGAAGAAGGAAGATGTTGCACATTTCTTGTTATGTGCACACGCTTTGTAAGGCAGTGACTCCCGTTACTTCAACAATTTGCTACTACTTTTTGCCTATAGGCCGAACCATTCTCAACTTGGTCACCTCTTTATTGGCTTTTGGTTTGGTTTTAATTTTGTTGTAATTTGCTTAATTTAGTTAGATTTGGTGTGTTGATATCACTCCTTTGAAGGGCGGAACTACTCTCAACTTGGTGGCCTCTTTACCAGTTTTTGGCTTTGTTTATTTTGCTTTGTTTTTACAGTTGGTTTATTTTTCGTGAATTGGACGTGAATACAATTTCTTTGCAACGTTGTTTAGATTCATCGTGATACACTAGTGTGTGTCTAGGCACGCACTTCAGTATACATGTTCTCATTGTCCGAACTTTGGCCGTCCAATGAGAGACGATGCCGACAATACTAACAATGGTTATTTTCAATATTTTCGTACTTACGCTCCCTCCCACGCCATCCCTGTTACGCACCCAGGCTGCAAACCATTAGAGGTACGCAGTTCGTATTGTACTGCATCCATTCGTCCAATTTCATAGATGGAAGCCTTCCCGTTATCTCGGTACTAGCTGAAGCCCGTGCTGTTTACGGATGGTGTTTGGTGCACCGTTTACAACATTGGGACTACTTGGTCTCTCATGTGTTTGTTGCGGAAGGCTCACGATAACAAAACGAAGCTCCTTCTAGTTTCGTGTGACGGGGTCACTCCACCAGATGTAACGTCTCGCGACGTTTCGTCTTGCAACGACGTTTTGTCGACCAAATTTGACGTTTATTCGCACGACAAAACATTTTGTCGACACCTGTCTCAACAAGCTGCAGACGTCTCCAAAACCACAGCACTTAGCGCCACACACACCGGACGAGACATTGTATTGAGACGTATTTTGGCGTCTCACGACGAGAAAACGAAGCCCCTTCTATTATAGTTACGTCTGGTGGGGCCTTTCCACAACGTTTCGTCGCGATATATTTGTCTAATTTGGTGTGTGGCCACCCTTACTAAGACAAAAGTATTGCTCGAAGAGGCAGAGTTCATCGTTACAGCGGTAAGTTTTCACGACCTAAACCAAAGTCGCATAAACAGAAGGCCTTCTGAGCAGTAACTTCGCTCAGCAACGCTCAGAAAACATCAAATTAAGGAGAATTGCAGCGCTTCCCACGTCTGTTGTCAGATTTTGGAAACCTTGTCAGCTTTACAAATCTGCCACTTGTAGTTAGCAGAGGGAGCCACTTACCAAACCACCCGTCAAGCCTTAATGACGTTTCCTGCAATGCTGAGACACAGGGGCTAGTCATCCCGTCGTCCTTCGCGCGGCTGGACGACAGTGAATACACTCTATACATATAATGAAAGAGCGAAACCAGCCAGATGCCTTATCGCAGAATAATTATGCGTCTTAACACGCTATTACCATTATGGAAATCGCGCTTCACGTCTTTATTGATCATTTTTTCACGTTCGAAGCCATTATTTCGTCCTGGTACGTTGTCCAATAGAGCAGCGCCACGTGACGTCATATGGCTACATGAGAGATTCCTGCAAGGGGCACTAGATTGAAATGGTTGGTTTAAACAACGGCTCTTCTAGTCAAGCCAGTGCTTTGAGAGTGGATTTTGTAAGCTTTAAAAATCGGTTGTTTTCTCCAATCCTTTATGCTGCTTAGGTTGTAATTGGAAAGTAAAGTTTCCACTTGCTTAAAAATGTCAGCAACTGCCAACAAATCGACAAAAATCGCGCGCTTTACGCCTAAGAAATCCAGTCTAATAGCATTGGCTTCAGTAAGACGCTCTTCTTTTCCCCCACCAGTGCACCTTGCAGCTAACCCAGTAACTGGCTCCACCATAGAGTTATATACAATAATAGTACGTCGTGTCACTCCCCTATCGACCTGAGAAGCGTTTTAACATCGAGGTAAAAACCCCGGCCATTACCGGAAGTTGAGTGGGATAACAAAAACTCAAAGAAGAACGATACTTTTTGTAGAGCAAGAAGCACCACTATGAGGTCAAAGACAAATAGGCCAAATAGGCCATTTTGTCACGTAACAAACATACTGCCGGCTCAGGAAAGGATTAAACGAAGGCGTCCATGTTGCAGGTAGGAGGCAGCCATGCCTGAGGAATTGACGTGATAGGAGCCCATCTGCGTGCAAATCCACTAGTCACGTCTTCGCACGTCTTGCAAAAAAAAAAAAAAAAAAAACGGAACCGAAACCCCATAAAAGGAAACTCATAAAAAAAACTGTATCTCCGTTTATTATAGTTTGCTTTTTTACTAAAGTAAATGCTTTTTCTTCGTCAGCTAACAATGTAAACAGACAGCTTTTATTATTATTTTTAAAAACTTCGTTGTTTGTAAATCCACTAGTCACGTGCAGTACTCTGATTGGCTGTTCGGGCTACTTTGGCGGAAACTACACCTATGACGTCATACCACGGTGCGACGCAGTATAATCTTCGACAGCGTTCGAAAGACAATACTACCGGAAGTCAGCAATGAACCCTCTTCTCTAGTCACTCCATCTTTGGCAAATACTGAAAAGCTACTCAGATCGCTCTGGACAAACGTAATGGTACAAATAATGATTTAGAACGTGAGAAAGGTTGACAATAAAGACGTTCAGCGCGAGTTCCAGTGATTATAATATTGATTATTTAAAAAAAAACTGATTGTTCTACGATAAGATTTATTTTAATTTTATTTTATCTAGACACACGCTAGTGTGTCGCCGCCAAGTAACAGTAGATCATCCCATTGTAGACATCCGATTGTAAAAAAATGATTGTTAATGATAAAAAGGCGGCTCACTAGCAGACATGTGTCTGTTAACTGTAAGCAACTGAAAGCATATTTTGGCATGTTGAGGATAAATCCAATGCGACAGAAATGTTTAAAACTGTGGAAAATGTAAGGGGAAGGGTCAGAGACTAAGAAAAACTAAAATTTAAAGGATGAGTGTCCACCAATCATAGAGAAAAAGATGCGTCAATAACGTTGTTTTTATGTTACTGTCTAGCTAGCTAGCTAATAAGATTTTTCCCATGTTACATCCCATAGACTTTTTGCTCATGGCTAGCGCAAAATTGAGAAGACCTACGTACCTGAACTTTTGCACACGGATGCATGGTGATCTGAGAATGGTCCTTTTGTTTATTTGGGGGTTGTAGGGGTCAGGACAAATGCGTGGGAGGATTTTGAAATTCGGCACTGGCGAATTTAAATTTCGTTTCTTTTCCAAGTTGCAACCAAAGATTTTAAGCAACAATGGCTTGAACAATCAAGACTGGTCCTTAGATTTATTGTAAAAGCTTGGACGAACTAAAAACTGAACTGTAACGAAGGACAAACTAAGAAACATTAACGTTGCCGTGGATAGCGTAAGAATAAAGGGATGCGCGTTAGATGATGGTTACGCAACAATACGAGCATACACGAGCTAAAGGGTTTTTTGTTAATAACCCTAAAAAATTGCTTCGCGTTATGCTGTTTTAGTAACAGCGACATTCGGGCGTTTCTGCATGACTAAATGTGAACGAAATCTTGAAAAATTAAGGGGAAGCTGCAGGGATAAACAAAACAACTGAAGGGGATGCACTGATTGAGTGAGCGAAGCGAACGAAATTAGCGATTGTTAGTCAGTGTGTGCAAAAATGGGATTGAAGCATCTTAAACAGACGGTGTAACCTTATGTACGTTCACAGTCCTATGAAAGATGTGATATCCACTCAAAACCAAAACTGGTCGAAAAACCCGCCAAGTTTCCAAAAACGGTCGGCTTTTGAAGGTAGTGATATCATTCCACCAAGGCAAGGCCGCCAAGGTTAATCTTATTAGCCAAGTTAATCGCACCGAATAATACTTTGGACGTTAAATGAAAACTTGAAGATTGCTACCGCTATTAGCAATCTTCTAGTTTTCATTTAATTTTTCGAACTATTAGTATGTGCGATTAACTTGGCTAACAGGATTAACCTTGGCGGCCTTTCCCTGGTGGAATGATATCACTACCTTCAAAGGCCGACCGTTTTTGGAAACTTAGCGGGATTTTCTACCAGTTTTGGTTTTGGGTGTTTCTCTTACCAGAGACTACGAGCCCACACGCTACACTCTCCATTCTAAAACTTAACCTATACTTAGCCTATACTTAACCTATACAAAAAATTCAGAACAACAGAGTACACCCGTTGAACAACGATCTAACAGAGTTCATACTGGTTACTAATTGTACTTCCACGTACCCCCACCTGTCTCACCCAGCAACCAACCCGAACTCAGCCTATCGAAAACTCCCTGTCTCCCTGCAAAACTTCACAACTCGCCGCAAGGTAGTAACTACTCGTGCCTCGTGCGAGGAGGCGCCAAGAATTTCCTTCAGGTCTGCATTCCAGTTCCCCAACAAATGGCCCCGGTAGGCTGCCCAGTGGTGACACACCAAGAGAAAATGCACGACGGTCGCTGCTTGTATCACACCTGCAGTTTGGGGTAGGGCCCATGTCCAGACGGAACTCGTCGGCCCGTAGCAGGACATGCCCCGTCCTAAGCCTAGAGAGCAGAGCCGCGTCCCTTCTAGGCAAAACATCCAGGCTGCACGGCCGGGAAATCTCTGGGTGGACATCGTAGAGCACTCGGCCCACCGTACTGCTATCCCACTCATCCTGCCAGTCCCTGGCAGTCGCCCACTTTAGGACTGGCTGGAAGTCCTTGGGCATGACTGGAAACACCGCAGTATTAATCCTTCCTTCAAACCCCTTCCTTGCCAACCCATCCACTAGCTCATTCCCGTAACAACCACTGTGTCCCGCCACCCACCGCACCTCTACTATTATTCCCCGCTGTACGGCGCTCAGAAGCTTCAGGCCATTTCAACCACAAGTGGGTGATAGACGTCATGCCGCCGGAAAGCCGACTGCAGAAAGCGTATGCCAGCCGCAGAGTCCGAGAAGACCCGAAACTGTCTGAGTTGCAGGTCCAACCCGACATCCAGTGCTCTCGCCAGAGCCACCAGTTCCCCGATGAAGGTCGAAGGAAGGCACTTGAGGAAGTAGCTGTATTCTTGACGAAGCTCTGGGACGCAAACACCTGCTCCTCCATTCCAAATCCCGTCGAAAAACGATGCGTCACAGTACATGTCAACACAGTCATCACCCATCCCCACGCACTCAGATAATATTTCGGCAACTTTTAACAATTCAATTCAATTAATTTTTTCAACTGCAGTTATTATTTACTCACGCCCTATTCGTTGGCTGCGTTCCATGGAGGGCTGTAACAATAGTACCGTTTCCTGAACAGTGAAGCGCAGCCGACGAATAGGGCGTGAGTAAAACAATTCCCCATTACGCAATTGGTGATTGTTAAGTAAATTGCCATGGATTCGAAAGTCAAGCAAATGTACGCCTAAAATTCTAGCGCTCTATCGAAACGAAGCGTTATTAACGATTAGCTGGGCACCAACCAAAAGCCCAACGATAATGCCATAACTAATTTAATTTCGTAAAATTTGACGGAATCTTAACCCCATGGAACTACACGAAGACAACCTTATTTAGACCACTGGCTACTCAATTGGCGAAAGTAATGAATTAGGCCTAGAATTTTTTTGACTCTACCCAAAATTACTAGTCGAATTGGCTCGTACAAGAAAACCTTTGAATATTACCTCGTGAATATCAACAGGTAAGTCAAGTAGTCGAGTAGTTGGAGTATACAATTAAGCATCGTTTTGGCTGTTTTTCACAGAAATTAAATGTGGTAGATTAAATTAAAGAGGTATTGGTAAAGCATAGCGATCTATATGAGAAAAATGCCTATTTTTTTTACCATAATTTCTTACCTTGGCTTAACAATGAAAGTTTCACAATCTTACTTTGGCTTAACAATTCAACGCTACATTAACAATTCGTTAAATCCGCGTCCTTTCCCGGAAAAATATGAGCCCCCGGGACTGATTTAACACCAGCTTAGATGCATCTAACGCGTTGAAAGTCAGCAAAGATAAAATGGTAATTGTGAAGTTAAAGCGAACCACGATAAATCGATCAATTTTGGTACGTACCAACCTAAAGCTTCATCCTCTAATCATTTCACGTTACAAAAATGGGGGAGATGCTTTTTTGGGTTATGTAAGCACGTTTTTTAGCTTTTCAAACACGTTTTTTAACCACGTAAAACGGTTGGCCTGGCCGTGTAAAGTGGCGGCCATGTTCCGGGCTTCAGAGTAGCACGAAAAGTTGGCATCGCGAAAACGGAACGTAATGTTCCAAACTATGCTGTCTGCGTTTTTTGTTATTTTTCGTAGGTTAGGTAGGTTAAGTTGTGTTATGTCGGTAAGGTTTGTTAGGTTAGGTTGGTTAGGTTAGGTAATTTCCGTCTCCTTTCATTGCGATGCGTATCAGGTTTTCTCGTTACTGTCTCCTGCGATTTGGCTGGCGCTTCAACACGATCGTAACTATAGTTTTACGTGTTTTCAATGGGTTTTTTTTACACCTTAAAACACGTTTCCCCCCGGTTTTGAAATGTGATTTGGCAAAAGGATGATGTATGTCGATTAGTAAAAAAGTTGAGTGATTTGGAGTGGTTCGCTTAAACTCCACAATTACCGATAAAATTAAGCAAGCTATAAGAAAAACATTTTCTAGTGACATTTAGTTTAGCATCACCACGCTAAATCACTTAAATTTTTCACTAACCGACGCAGACTATAAGCCTCTAACCATTTCACATTAAAAAACCGGGGTGGGGGGGGGGGGGGAATGTATATTTTAAGTACTGAAAAAAAATACTGAAAATACGTTAAACTATAAAACTGTCGTGGTACACCGCCGGCCATCTTGCAGGATACAGAGTAGCAAGAAAACCTGATTTACATCGCAATGAAAGACGGAAATTATTTTTCTTCCCGTAACACCACAACAAAAACAACGTAAACTACCTAACCTAACCACAATAACAACAAAACCTGTACAATAAGACAATAACCAAACAAAGAGAAAGAGAAAATGGGCATCATACTTTTGAATATTACTTTCCGTTTTCTCGAAACCTCCTTTTCCTGCTACTCTGCATCCTGGGACATGGCGGCCGCTTTAAAACGGCCGGGACTATCGTTTTACGGTTCTCAAACGTATTGCGTTTTCAAAACGTGTTTGGAAAACTTCAACACCCTTCTCCCCCCCCCCCCCCCCCGGATATTATGGTGTGAAATGGGTGGAGGAATACGATCTGCGTCGGTAAGTACCAAAATTGAGTGATTTAGCGTGGTTTGGCCAAACTACATAACCACTATATCACCACCTAATGCAGAAGTTGGCATTAATCATTAGTTTTTAGTCATTCGAACGGGACGGATTTATCCATATTTAATGTTTTTACACTGGTTGTAATGCTACGAGCTCTTCGCACCAGGCATCGTACTTTCTTTCTTTTAGTTGATGCCACTCCGGCAGGCGGAAATAATTATAGTACGCGTTCGTGGCCCGAACGAAAGCAACTTGCCTGACCTAACCTAATCGACAATCGCTACTATACGACGAAACTATAGGGGAAAAAACACAGGAAAATATCAACAATGATGAGCTACTCCGTTAATCGACTGTCGGTCGGTGCTAAGGTCAACCAAAATGGTGAACTGAGTAGGAATCTCCTGACAATTGCGATTGTAAAGTAAGGAAATAACAAGTTTGTAGCACGCCTGCCTGCCGACGAACGAAATTCTAGTTAAAGCCCATTTAGTACATTACGATAATAACTAGAAAACATTGTTTTCCTATAAAACGCTAGGTACTTATGGAGTTTAGGCGAACCACTCAAAATCAATCACTTTTTGTTACTAATCGACGCATATCACCCTCTTCTTGCCAAATCACATTAAAACGTGTTTTAAGGTGTAAAAAAAAACCCATTGAAAACACGTAAAACGATAGTTACGATCGTGTTGAAGCGCCGGCCATATCGCAGGAGACAGAGTAACGAGAAAACCAGATTTGTATCGCAATGAAAGACGGAAATTACCTAACCTAATAAACCTAACCTAACAAACCTAATCAACCTAACCTAAAAAAAATAACAACAAAAAACGCAGACAGCATAGTTTGGAACATTACTTTCCGTTTTCGTGATGCCAACTTTTCGTGCTACTCTGAATCCCGGAACATGGCCGCCGCTTTACACGGCCGGGCCCACCGTGTTACATGGTTAAAAAACGTGTTTGGCGAGCTAAAAAAAGGTGTTTACATAACCAAAAACACATTTCCCCCATTTTTTGTAACGTGAAATGAGAAGATGATGAAGATTTAGGTCTGTACGTACCAAAATTGATCGATTTATCGTGGTTCGCTTAAACTCCATAAATACCGATCGCGAAACTGTACCATATCCGAAATGGCTTCTACCAGCGTTAGGCTTCTACCACTAAAATCGGCAAAACGTCGCACGACAAGACATGAGATGAGCGCCACACTCACCGGATGCGACGTTGTCGCGAGACGTCTTTAGGCGTATCACGACTACAAAGCAAAGCTCCTACTTTCGTCGGTTGGGGGTCTCTCCACCAGATGCGACGTCTCGCGACGTTTCGTTGTGCAACGACGTTTTGTTGATTCTGGTGTGCGGGCCACCCGTACAGTTTTATGCTTCGCCCCCTCCCTTTTGATTTTTGTCTGGTGATCCGAGGTTGAGTTGCCTGAGCTGGCTTTGTCCAGATTTACGGGTGAAACGTTATTCAAATTTCCATTGTTTTTCATGTTTTAGGTTTATTTTATATCTTGACTAATATGGTATTGATTATAGACTGAAACGTATTTCTAGTATTCTTGTGTGCGCTTACTGGTTAATTTTTATGTTATGCAAAAATGCAGTTTTTATTCAATAAAAATTAATACTTAGGCGTGTAACAGTTCTGAAGTGCACAATTACTCGGCCGAGCGAAGGAATGTAGAAAGATAAAAATATAGCCCACTAGTGCAAAAGTAAAACAATAAAACACGACGTTTCTGTTATAAATGCACACCGTTGTCAAGCGTAAAACTCCGCTCAAAGGCATAAAAGAATAAAAAGTAAGAGTAAACAAGAATCGTGTAACGGCAAACAGTCCTGATCAGTCGTTACACGATTCTTTATTCTTTATTTTGCTAATATCCAGACTTGATAACGGGGTGCATATCCCCGAAACGTCTTGTGTAATTGTTTTACTTGCGCACTCGTTGGCTATATTTGTACCTTTACCCTGGCAGTGCTAGTTTTGCTTATGGAGAATGTAAAAAAAAAAAATGTATTTTCTATATTCCTAGGGCGGAAACCGTTGATTTCTGCCCAGTGCTCAGCAATGAATTGCTGTGCTGCTTGACTTCCGGTTTCAACAAAGTGGTCTTCCCTGAATTTTGGCTCCTCCCCACCCCCGGGTCCATAAAATAATTTGGGGAACATTTTCACCTTCGAACTCATTTCTTTCATGAAAGCGCCAGAAGGTAATTTTAAACCTGGTCGGAGCAGAGTTGCGAACGTCATCTTTTCCGTAAAGACAAACACACACCATACAAAATACTAATTAATGGACTATAAGGCTTTGCTTTGCTCGGCCGAAAATCGTTTGGCATGACTGTAGTCTTACACGTAAAAAAAAGTTCCTATGATTATTTCTCGAAGACATTTTAACGCCATATACTGGTTCTACAAATGTGGGTGTCTGACTCACTTCTAGTCTCATATTTTTCCACTCTTTGCAGACCTTTTAAAACAAGCCTTGCAGCGCTTAGCAATTAGTAGACTAGTAGCTCACAGCTAAGACGAGTGAATTTATTTTATATCGGCCCTTTTTTTTTGTTGGTCTTCGACTTCAACTACGCCACACCTTCCTCTTCCCCCCACCGGCCCACATCACATGCTCACATTAAAAAAAATTTTAAAACAAGACCTCTGAAGAAAATTTTTCTTTCCCCAATTATGTTTTCCTCCAACTCTCCCCCTCCCCCTAAAAAAAATACATTTATGGGAGCGACCACGCCTACCCCAAACCCCACCTTTCCATGCCTCCAGCTTCTGTCTCCCAGCACTCGTAAATCGCCTACTCGCGAATTACTTAACCCCTTTTCTCAGAATTCACTTTCTTGGGTTTGAAAACGGGATGCAGCATCCACCTGTGTAATTTAGTTAGCATGCCCTACATTCTCTCGCCCCACATTCTTATAACCATTTAAAATTACTCGGCTTCTTTTTTTTTGTTGTATTTCTTAGTTGTCTTTACTAAACCATGATAAAGACGAATCATTTTACCTACTACGACCGTCCAATTGTCCCCCAGCCATCTCTCCATCCCCCAAACCTTCCCAAACGTGAAGCAACAACGGTTCTCTTCCTGAGATCGTTTATTTTCATCGTTTATGGAGAATGTTTTCCATCGTTTATTTTCAAACATTTCTTTTCTCATTTTACTACGACGTACCTTTGCTACGATGTGCTTCTTCGATGTGCCTCCTCTCCCTAACTTCCACCAAAGGAAGCATACGCAGAAAATACTCTTCCTCCTCTCCCGTGCCTCTCTGTGGGCTGAGGTTGGCACTGTCGACGCGCCATTAAGCCTGAATCCCCCCCCCCTCCCTACAACGCACTTTCGCATCTAACCCCCATCCCCCAACGAATGTTAATTCACTTTTCACATGTCATCCTGGGAGCGCAGCTAGCAAGCCATGCGCCTTGCCGCCTCTTATGATGTGGGTTCACTTCTGGGTACAACACCACACTGATTTGGGCCTAAAGGTTATAGCCACTACCTATTTTGGAGTATGCCAGCCCAGCACGTTCTTTCTTTGATCTAGCGGAATCAGGACAACGCCGCTTTACAAAACCTCCCTAGAATGCAGAATTTCTTACCCTGAATGCCCGGAGTTGACAAAACTGAAAATCCTCGAGTTGCACGGCCTCAATCGTCCCCCCCCCCCCCTCATCGACTTGCACAGCTCACCCAGTCTTCTTACTGTCAGGCTTGGTGATTGTATTTGGGGGTCACCTTAAGTTGGTCGTAAACATAAATCTTGAATATAGCGGTGGTGGTAGTTCTTTTTTTCCGCAAGCTTCCGTAGTTACGTCCCTTACTTTGAATTCAGTTAGGACTATTAAATAGGTTCAGTTTATCAAAACAATTTCGTATATTTTAGCACTTTTGCAGATGAGGTCAAAGCTCCGGTTTTTTTGTTTTGTTTTTTGTTATTTCTTCCAATTACCTTTTTGTTTTTAGCTACAACGTTAAGTGGATCACACAATCCTCGTAATCCCTTGCCCGTTCGGGGTTAAATATACACGGGCTAAGTCAAGACCTGTCACCCCACCAAATGGTCTATAGCATTAGGATCCATTCTTCAAATGCTCTAGTTGTGTCAGGACCCAAAGAACCAAATACTTGAGTTCCAGTGATCAGATGATCGTGGTTCCTCACGTCCATTACCGTGGTTCCACGCCTTTCGACGTACTTGTCCACCAGAGCGTTACCCTTAACTTAACGAACGTGGGCGAAGGTTGTGCTAAATGGTGGTAGAATGGCTAATTGGTATTCACGGTTCGTTGTCAATATTTCCTTCGCGCGTTGATCTGAAATTTTCTTTTGTACCTTGATGTGAAACACTTAAGAATCTAGCACGAGAAACATTAAATTGTGGGTGCCGCCATTTTTATTACCCACAATGCACCTTAACTAGATGTGAAGTCATCAAAGATGGCGTCTGAAGTGCCGCAGCTAACTTTTTCCAAGGAGGGGTGCAAGGACAAAATGTTCGGCCCCTCCTCAACAAATAAACAACTTTAGGGTGAGAGTGACTCCCAATCGCAATCAAAATTTCGTGTATTTTGTCTTATTTGGGTCCCAACTGATGAATTTTATAAGGCGTTCGCTCTGTAGCCCTCTATTTGGCAATAGAGCTGTTCCTTGTCGACAAGGAAAATGGATCTAATCTAGGAAATATCGACCAATCTCCTAGACAAGCGGTGCCTTGTAAAATCTTTGAGCGTATTATTCGAGATCAGCTTGTTTCCTATCTTGCCTAAAACCGTGTTATCTGGTACAAACCAATTTGGGTTCATGAATGGTTGGTCAATCACTTTTCAGCAATTATAGTGCCTGGACGATTTTTCTGAAATTTTTTGAACTGGGGGTGCCAACTGATGTCATATTTATTGACTGTCGCGAAAGCTTTTGATTCCGTGTCGCACCAAACACATTGGTGATTGGAAGATCTCGACCTTTGTGCAACACCGTGGTGTTTTCTATGTTTATTTTAAGAAACAGAAAAAAACTTTGTATAGAGCAGCGACACGACGTAGTATTATTGTATATAACTCTATGCTGGAGCCTTAATTGGTTATCTGCAAGGGTAACTGCAGACACAAACAGGAAGGACGTCATACTGAAGCCGATGCTGTGAAGAGTGATTTCTTAGACCTAAAACGCACGATTTTTGTTGTTGGAGAAAACAACGTTATTTTAAGCCTTAGAAATCCGCTCTTGCGTTGTTTTTTCCTCCATTTTTATGTAGTGCACCTTGTCGTTATGCCCTCCAAAACCCATACTGGTGCCAATCTGGTGCCAATAGGGCGGCAAAGGTCACTGCTCTATTGGGGGTTGAGGGAGGCAGTGGCCCATCTTAGGGACAAAGGCTGGGATGAACACGTGCAGTAGAGCGATAGTTAGTGTTTAATGCTAGCCTACAAGATATGTTAAAACTTGGCTTTTTCGGTGGTAGATGTAAGAGCTTTACAAAATGAAAGCTAAGTGCACAGAAAAACGGGGGTCGATATTAAAGTTTTGTTGATTCCCATTTCTGATACGGTTTCGTGCTATAGACATTTGTGGCTGTTGTAGTAGTACTAGTAACAATAAATGTGCATCACAAATCGAGATAACAAATAAAGGCCCCATATTGTGGCAGTATTACCCTGCATAAATATCATTTATAAATTTTGAAGCAAAACAGAAGCACGGTTGTCCACAAAAAATGCACAGCCTGCATGCATGGAGTCCAATAGGGTTTTTCACGTAGATCAAGGAAAAAATGCGGTCATCTAATTAGCCTATGGCTTCATACATGTCCGTAGAATGGGGAGTGTCTCACTGTAATAATGCTTCGTACTTCATCCCTATACCACGCGCAATGGCTGTTTGCTGTGACGTGCATATCACGTGACTGGGCTAGTCCAATCAGACGGCCAAACATCCGTTCTCGTTGGTCATTGGATAACTCGTGGTGACGTCACGGCAAACAGCCATTGCGCATGGTTTAATTATCACAAGGTCGTCTGGTAGAAAAAATGTCGGTTTGGTTTCCTGGCTCCAGGCCAATTGATTTCACATCGTCAGATTCTTATTTTGTCAAAGAATTGCGAAAAAGCGTCCCAACTTTCCGGCATGATCGTTAAACTACGACTTCTACCCAAGTAGGCCTCGGCTTGAAGCCCTCTCCCTCCCCACTTAAAGATCATTCAACGCTGCTCCACCCCGAGTTGCTGCATGCATGGATTAATCTCGCACGAGTGTAATTTTTCTACCTGTTTATTAGATTAAAATTTCTATAACATATTATGAACGCGGGATGTACCAGAAAATATTTACGACCAGTAGTTGTACAATTCGTCACATGTGGTTCCCGCTCAGAACGAGAAATGGAACATATTATCCTGAACAGTATGTCGGCCTGGACGGGTTCTTTTATGCCTATCCTGATCATACTAATAAATAACTAAATAATCCCATCTAAGTTAAGGAAACTATACTATTCCTTATTATAGTTCCTTATTATATTGTTCCTTGTAGCATTCCTTATCTGTCCTTATTTTTACTATACCCTTTCTACCCTATTTGTAAAGGAAGTTTTTGGTAGTCCTTATTAACGGATACAAGAACTTTGAATGGGCATCCTCTGATCTTATTATTACCACTTGTAAAAAACATCCGGTTCAGTCTTAACTAAATATTAATATTAATAATAACTAACGTTCTGCGTGAAGGACAAAGTGGCTTGGTGTCTTCAGAAAGACCTAATTCTACATATAACGTTGATTGTCACAACCAAATTTACATTACGATACGTGTAAATGCGTACTTTTTTTTTTACATATTTTGTATAAGCAAGAAAAATAGCAATGTCTGCTATATGTATTAACAAAGTAAGGTTCCACACACCTAATTGTACAGGGTGTCCCACTTTAAAAAAATGATTAAAAGTTTAAAGTTTTTTGTATATTCTTTCTTTTTACATTCTGACAATGTTTCATGTGTCCGCCCTGCAATTGTGTAATTCTTCGAAGACCAAGTGTGAAATTTTGCACAATCCTTTTACACATACTGATGTCCACTTCATTCAGGACTGTGCAATGCGCCCCTGTAAACTATACAATGACGTCACTCGTTGTTGGAAAACCTTACCTTCAACATCTAGTGACGTCATTGGAGACTTTACAGGAGCGCATCACACAGTCCTGAATGAAGTGGACATCAGTGTGTGTAAAAGGGTTGTGCAAAATTTCACACTTGGTCTTCGAAGCATTACACAATTAAAGGGCGGACACATGGAACATAGTTTCAGAATGTAAAAAGAAAGAATGTAAAAAAAAAACTTTAAAATGGCTTGGGTAGAACCTTGTTATTGTAGAAATGTTGCAGTTATTATGGTCTTGGAGATATAATTTTTCTAAATAGTTTTTTTTTAAGTGGGACACCCTGTAATCTGCCTAAATTAAATACAGATGCAAACCTATTTACGTTGCCTTTTTGACATGTATGTCTGACTGCCTGAGCGGGGAATCGAACCCAGGACCTTTGAAACCAAAGGTCTAGGTCCTACTGCTGAGCCAGATTTACACGGCCAAAAGGAAACGTGCATAGGCAGCATTTAACACGTGCATATACACATAAAGAAACTGTATTTAGTTTTTTTTCTTGTGAGCCTTTGGCTTTCCCGTCTTTAATTTGCTTAAATTAATAGCTATGAAGTGGTTTAAAATCAAACTAAATTATTTAAAATTATCTTGGGTCAGCACATGGAAAACCCAAACCCTCCCGTAGTTTCAACACGTTCTTAAACAACTGGAATTCATGCTTTTAGTTCAATAGATGGTCTAGTACAATTTTTAACTTTTTTGAAGTTCATTCTGGTAATTTTTTTAATCAATGGTTGTGTGGCAAATTTGTTTTTGTGGAGAGATTGCCGAGAAGGCCATTTACTTTTGTTCCAGATTGCAAGAACCTGCTCTAGTCCACCCAGAATGAGTCCAGTAACCATGCCATACACAAAATATTAAATAGGCGACCTGAATGATATAAGAACGCCCAAGATACACTCAGGATCTTTTGATCGTTTGTGTATGTCTATTTTCAACTTAACAAATTTTACTACGCTATGCTGATACTGTCATGAACTGTATTTCGTGAGAAGTTGACAAAACTTTGTGAATTCAGTGCACCTGATAACGAGGTGAACGTAACTTCGAAACGTCGTAAGTTTTATACGTTTGTGCGCTGCATCATAATAGAGCTTGTATTACTAAATAGCGACCTGAATGAAACGTAAACAACATCCTGCATAGTGTTTATGCCATCCCTAACGATCTCCAATCGCCTACGTCAAAATCTGGAGAGGTCATAGGTTTACTAATGACAAGGAATACACACGATTAAAGACTGCTAGATGCTCTTTTTCAGTCGTAAACAAAGGAACTGGGTGCCTGATGACGATGTCTTGAACAACCCCCCTGAATGTCCCCTAACTTGAATACCGTCATGATAAAGCAACTTGTAGTCTATTTACAACGACGTGGACATATAAGAGCTATTTTCCTTTGTTGTTCCCTTCTTTATTGTACTATCGGGGGCCATAGAGTCCCTGGCAGGTCTAACCTTGGTGGTAAGGCATTCGTGTCCCAATACCTAATCCCCTCACCTTCCCTTGACCAATCTGTTTCATTATTTATGATTGTTTTCTGTTTTTTAATTGAGGCTGGCTGTGAGCGATCTTGGGGTCCTTGCCAGACCTGTCGCTATCGTGACAAATTGTTATTATTATTTTATTCCTCACTTGAAAAGCAGATTATTTTACAAATCGGAATATAATTTTTTTTTTATTTATTTATTTATTTATTTTTATTTTTATTTTTTTATATTTTTGTAATTTTTATATGTATATTTTTATTTCCACTTAAGTTCATGAAATCTGCTCAATAGAGTTGAGAAGATGATGTTCCCACTGCCATCTTTCACGAAATCCTAAGTTAATTTCCAATTGGTCTTTTAATTTCAGTAAAGGCATAATCATGGAAGACGAAAACGAAACACCGAGGGAAGGAAACACGACACTGAGAGAAGGAAACGCAACACACAGAGAAGGCAAAGCATCAACAAGAGAAGGCAAAGCATCAACAAAAGAAGGCAAAGCATCAACAAAAGAAAGAAAAACATCACCAAAAGAAGGGGAACAGTCACAAGAACAATCAAAGGAAAATGAGACTCCACAAGAAGGGAAAGCAACAAAAGAAAGAAAAGCAACACCAAAAGCAGGGGAACAGACACAAGGACAATCTAAGGTAGATGACATTCCACCAAATACAGATGAAATTCCACCAAATACAGATGAAATTCCGTCAAAGGTTGATGAAATTCCGTCAAAGGTTGATGAAATTCCATCGAAGGTTGATGAAATTCCATCGAAGATTGATGAAATTCCATCGAAGATTGATGAAATTCCATCGAAGATTGATGAAATTCCATCGAAGATTGATGAAATTCCATCGAAGATTGATGAAATGCCAACAGACGGGAAAGTAAGAGACAAGGAACGAAGTCCGTCGCTGGACAGAAAGGAATCGCAAGGTGCGTCCTCTGAAGGCATGATTACGGAAACTGTGACGGTTCAGACGGTCACAACTACGACAACCACCAAAATAACTAGACCGAGGTCATCTCTGAGAGAAGCAGACACGATCGTTAAAATACCAGTTGTGCAAGAAACTATTTCGACTGGTAGCATTGACAGACAAACGTCAGAAGAGAGGAGCCCGAACATTCTGAAACCCACGACCATTCCATCCAGCTTATCACTAAGGAAAATCTCACTGACGCTGCTTGACTTAGAATTCGCCCAACAATGTTTGGAAGTTCATAATGAGTATCGAACCAAGCACAGAGTTCCTCCTTTGGAGTTGTGCAACGATCTGTGCAAGTATGCCAAACAATGGGCTACGATTGTGGCGAACGAAGAGGATTTGCGCAATCGACCTGAGACCAAGTATGGTGAAAATATTTACGGCAAATGGTCAACCACTCCCAACTCCGTACTCACCGGCAAAGAAGTTGTAGAGACATGGTATAGCAGCATAAGTTCCTACACTTTCGGCACGGAGCCTCTGATTCTGAAATCGGGGCAGTTCACTCAGATCGTGTGGAAGGGGACTCAGCATTTCGGAGTTGCACAGGTCAGGTCAAAAACGGGCAAACAGTACGTTGTTGCAAACTATGACCCTCCCGGAAACATCGTGGGTAGTTTCATATCCAACGTGATGACGGTAGAGTAAAATCCATAGAATGTCAATGCATGTTCATTCTTAACCATTGAATGGAATTGCAATGGAGACGATGCTTGTCTGGTTTCCTTTCGTGGTCTGATGGTACTATAGTAAATATTCTACAAGAATATTCTTACTACGCACCGAGTGCCATATTGGCTATGTATTCTTTGAACAATATACCTTTTTTCCGAATTATATCACCAAGAGATCCTTCTGTTGAACATTCCAATGGCAAAATTCGCAACGAAATTCAGTACAACTAAAAAGTGCTAAAAAAAAAAAACCTAAAAAAAATCTATGGCATTGTTATTTTGAACTAAATTAATGGCGTTTTTTTTTTTTTGATCTGCTATTGTAATGAATTTTGGTATTGCTTTCAGAATGTCAATTGAATGTAAAAAAATCTGATATTAAAAATGATGACGAAATCTGAATGTTGAATTGTGTTGTACGAGATATTGTTCTGGCACATTATAAGATATATTTTTACATTATTATTGGTATTTTGTTAATGGCCAACTGACGCCTAACACAAATTGGCTATATATATCAAACTAATGTCCGTAATCTGGGACGGGTAAAGCATTTAAAACTATAGCTCGAGCTAAGACCCAGGAGGTGCTACGAATGGTATATTGTAGTGACTGCATAATTTCAACCTCAGCTCTTATTATTGTCCAGCATGTGGGACAAGGCATGGTCATATTATTAATACACCAATAATATAAATGCAAATATCACTTGGCTCTTATTGTTCGGAATGTCAAGTCGTGGCCATGTAATACACCAACAGTATAGATGCAAATAGCACTCGTCAAAAGAAACGTCTAGTAATGTAGGTAACGAAACTTGCGATTTAGGAATATTTTGCCAATAAGTACCCTGTCCCCAATTGTCATGGCATGGTCATATTAATACACGAATTTGCCAATAAGTTACAAAACTTCAAACCCTTGTCCCTAATTGTTCGCTTGTCAGCATTAAGA
>JAHWFP010195287.1:0-37524 GCA_023313725.1 Lithobius niger
AGCCAACAATTATTAATTCTGGACATTTGCTGTCAATTTAAAGTAAAATATTCATTCCAGTTTTTTACTGAATGTCATAAAAAAAAAGGTACCATAAATCCTATATTTGTAGCCCGCACTACTGGCTAAAAATCAAGCCATTTTGCCCTAGCTACAATTAGCCAGGCTGCAACTAGAGACCGGCTACTACAAAATTTGGAAAGGAAGTTTATGGTATCAATACATGTAAAACATGTAAACGGTAAATAATATCACATGAACGCTTTTACCATTACTTTAAATAAACCTAAATAGGGTGGTACGGTAATCAATAATAAATAAGAATTTTTTCAAAATCAAGCCATTTTGACCCGGCTACAATTAGAGACCGGCTACTAGGCTACTACTAAGTCATAATTGGGAAAACACCCAGCTACTATTAGAGACTGGATACTACTAATTCATAATTGGGAAAACACCCGGCTACTATTAGAGATCGGCTACAATTGAGGACCAGGCCACAAATAGAGGATTTATGGTATACGATTGAAGTTTCCCTTTACTTGTTAAAATGTACACCCTTGGGCATAAAATATTATCGTTTTCGTTATAATGGGACTTTAAACAATACCATTCACCAATGCCACTCTTTGGCATCAACAATGGTGAATTCATTCCGCTGTCAGTAACGTATGTACTTATTTACAACAATGAAAAAGTTTGCATTGTTGTGGGGCTACTTGAACCTCGATACAGTGCGATCATTTTTTATGCCCGAAGGTGTACATGAATAAAATTGGATGATTTTTAATTTAAATATTCAAATCTACAATTCAGAAAATTGCACCTAGGTTTAAGTGCTGTTGTGTTTTACAGATCATATATTTAAAAACGTAAAGCACAACAGCACAACACAGATGCACTTTTCTGAATTGTACATTTGATTATTTAGTTTAAAAATCATCCAATTTTATCCATGTTCATTTTGACAAGTAAAGTGAAACTTCAATCATACTAGTTTCTTACTTCCTGCAAATACTTACCCTCAGTAATGTTGCTAACATCTTTATTTTACGCTTTCTCTGTTCGATTCTGAACTAAAATCCCCATTTTAGGTTTCCTCTCTAAACTTTTCTCCATCGCCGCCAGGTGCGCTGCCCGTCACTGCTGACGTCAGCGCCCCCCCACCTGGTGACCCTCATCACTTTTTTCGAGCACACCATCGTGTATGGTTGTGCGAGTTTTTTGCTGTGTGTTTTGGATTGGAAAACATTGTGTGTTATGAACTACCAGCCGCTGTAGGATGTCTAGAAGGGAATCCGAATCTAAGTGTAAAGCTGTTTGAAGGACAGAGCGTTTAAATCGTGCAAGCACACCAAGTCAACGCAGGATTTTCATCCATTGTGTCAGAAATGCAGGCCCTGTAACTTTCAGATCAAAGTGTGCGACCTTTGTGACCTTCAACACGGCGACACTGTGAAATCAATTCTGTTTACGTGGAAGAAGTCTGACCAAAAAGCAGCGCAGAGGGAAAAAGAAGCACGAAAGAGATTAGGTTCGGTGGACGATAGGCTTAAAACGATGAGTCAAGATCAGACATTACCCGTGGTGTTTTTGGACTAGCAGATTGTTGACAAAACAAACATGGCAGTGGTCAACGAGGAGAATGTGGTAACGGATATTAATTTGGCGTCCTCGTCGCAACCGATCGGTGTACAGGAGACGATTCACGAAGAATTTAATGAGAATGACTTCACCCAACAAATAATCGAGGTACCGGCGTATGACGAAAACCGGATTATCGAATTAGCGGCAGCAACTGCGGGTAGTGTATTCTATGCCAAAGCAACGGAAATGGAAGGTCGATTGGGTCGGTTGTTGTCTGGGTTCGATGCGAAGCTCGGTCGTTTTTTTGGGGAAATGCTACATCATTTTGGTCCTTGGTTTCCATTAACCAAAGACTCCGGCAGTGGAAGATGATTTGGACGTCTTAGGCCTCGCACGGCAGAGTAGGACGTCGCCAGACTGAGCAAAGCAGCTGTCGCTGGCGACACAGCATGAGCGGGAAACGGAACGCGATCGTCGCAGGCCCTACGATCGTGATGGATACGAGGCAAGTACGTAAAGGTGGAAAAAATGTGACAAGTGCCACTCCAAAGCCTAAGGTAAGAAAGGCAGGTGTTGGAGATGTGAAAAATAGGCCGACCGCTCCCGGTGGGGGAACTAGTGGTGCGAGACTTAAGTCGAAAGACAATCCTAAAAAAGCGACCGCTTCCAGTGTACGGAATGGGTCTAGGGATAAACAGTCGGAAACAGGCGCTGTCTGTCAATCGACAACTTCAGCAATAATGGCAAGTGCCAGTGAGGCGAAATTTGCACGGCTGGTGGAAAAGATGAGTACAATGTTTGAAAAGGGTTTTGTACCCGGAAACAAGTTGTCGCCACTGGCGCCATACGCAGAACCGTCGGCAACAATGAGTCGCCAAGAAGTGGACAAGAGACTGAGGCTGTAGGCCACCAAGTGTCGCCACAGAGTAGTCATCGGTCGCCATTGCGTCGCCATGTTTCTCCGAGCAGTGGGTATGTGTCGCCAAGGTGTCGGGAGATAATTGGAGATTCAGTACTTGACAATATCTACGCACTGCAGAATAGGGCGGCTTCACGAATGGTGGAAGACAGGAAAAAACGGAAGACACAAGGGAACAGCGAGGAAGATGGTGAAGGCACCATCGATGATCCGTTTAACGAAGTACCGGATTTTATCCCATGGAAGGATTTTACTGCTATCATGTTCTTCCCCCACGACCCGAAAAAATCTAAGTCGTTCCCCCGAATAAGAAGAGATACTGGACTTACCCGGAAGCGGAATATATTACTGAGACCTGCACCCCGGAACTTGACGCAACACTGCAGACCCCTCTCCACCTTAAAGTACCCTTGCACCAATTCGAGGAAGACGATGTCATGCTGCGAGCCAGCATTCGTGCAAGTTCACAGGCTGAACTAGTGTAGTCGGCATCCACAGTGGCACTTAAGGCCATGGCGTTAGTTAACCCAGAACTTCGAGAGAATACCACTATTCGTGAGAGTATGCACTTCCTCATGCGCGCATCATCCTTCCATAAGGACAGTCTAAACTGGCAGTGCCGTATCGCCATGAACAACACGTTTCGCAGGAGGGATGCCTTGCTGGAGACAGCCTCTGGAATTCCAGCAGATACAGTGAGTAAATTGCGGCTACTACTCATCCACGCATCTTCAGAGCTTGTCAACGGGAAGCTGTTGGAATGGGCGCCCGAGTTGAAAGAGAAGGTGAAGGGGGCGCAGACTTCGTTTCGGACTCAGCGGGGATGGCGCGAGGCCGAAGCTCATATAAGCTTCCCACGAGGGGTACACCGTGGAACGACACCTATGTGAAGAATGTTGGGAAGAAATCATCCGAGAAGACATCAGATCAATCCCCCTTTCTCGATCCACCTACCTCCCATCCACGCGGAGAAGAAGCGGCACTCAGCATGGGAGAAACAACTTCAAAGGGAGGATGCAGAGACCATTGCGTCGGCATTGACTAGCAAAGGTCACGAAGCCCGCCATTCACCAGCAGGTAGGGGAAGGTTGTCCAATCATGTAGGAGCATGGCAGCGTATCACGTCGGACACCTTCATTCTGGAGAGTCTTCGAGAAGGGTATCTGCCACCACTCATCTCGAGGTCAAGACTTACAAACTCCCCACCAGCTTGGCTGGTACGAAATTCGTCAACCCCAGAGCTACTTGCAGAAGTGAATTCGCTGGTGGACAAGGGAGCCTTGGAAAGAGCGCCAGATACACCACAATTTTGGAGCCCAGCACGAGTGACCTAGAAGAAGGGCGGAGGAAATCGACTGATTTTCAATTTGCACAGACTCAACTCTCATCTGCACAAGGAACACTGTCAAATGGAATCAGTAGACTCCATTCGGGATGCACTCCGGCATGACGAATTCATGGCTTCAATCGATTTGGAAGAAGCATATTTGCACATTCCCCTCCGGCCATCGGTCCGTCACTTGTTTCGTCTGTTAGCAGGCCAGGTGTCGTTTCAGTTCACAGCAATTCCATCCACGGTCCCCTACGTTTTCACGAGATTGATGAAGGCCATCCTCGCACATCTCCACATCCATTCAATCAAAGTGCATGCGTTCTTCGACAACTGGTTGTTCCGTCAGAATTCCAATGGGTTACTGGAACGGCATTTGGACCAATGCCTCTCCCTGTTCGTTCACTTAGGTTTAGTGGTGAACATGAAGAAATCAAGACTCGAACCAGCATTGGAATTCGTCTTCCTTGGGGCAGACTTCAACACGTCACTCCAGACGGTCAAGCCTTCTCCGGAGAGAATAGAGAAGACGAGCGCTTCAATCCTGCGCTTCGTCAAGAAGACCGCGACAGCTTTAGAGTTGGCATCCCTGATTGGCGTCATCGACTCAACGGGTTGGTGCCGATGGGACAGTTGCATGCCAAACCGATGCAGTGGGTTCGGAACGAAGAGTGGTGACAACATACCAGCTGGAAAGATCGTATACAGTTGCACAACCTCTCGGAAAGTCTGAGGTGGTGGACGGAGAGAAGCAATCTCGGGATGGGAGTGCCTCTGCAGGAACCGACACCGACGATTCTTCTTTTCACCGATGCTTCCACTTTGGGGTGGGATGCCCACATCTCCGACAAGACGGCACCAGGGACCTGGAGCTCGGAGGATGCCGGACTACACATCAACATCCTGGAAGTTCGAGCTATTCACAACGCCATCAGGACCTGGGGAGCAAGGCTTTCAGGGAACAACAGTTGGAGTAATGAGCGACAATACCACGGCTGTGGCGTATATCAGGAGAGGAAGCGGGACCCACTCCAAGTCGCTCATGGAGGAGACGTCAAGGCTGTTTCAACAGTGTATCCTGTTCGGGATTGTTCTGGTGCCCCGTCACATAGCTGGGGCCCTGAATGTGTGGGCGGACGAACTGTCCTGGAGTGCCCAGATACCGACCACGGAGTGGACACTGGATCCAGCAGTATGCCAGGCGTTGTTTCTCGAATGGGGGATACCGTCCATAGACTTGTTTGCAACACAAGCCAACTCCCAACTGCAATGTTTTGTTTTGTCGTTTCCCGACGAAAGAGCGTGGGCGACGGACGCGCTCACCCTGAGCTGGGAGGGACTGAACGCTTACCTTTTTCCGCCTTTCAAGTTGCTCCAGAAGTCGATGAACAAGATCCGGGTGTCGCGGGGCCGGTTCATTCTAGTGGCACCGTGGTTCACCGAGGTGGTGGAAATGGCCAAGCGACTGCCGCGGCAGCTTCCTATCACCGATCGCTTTCTCACGCAACACCAGGAGCGGACGGCTCACCAAAACCCTGCCATCCTAAATCTTCACGGGTGGTTATTCTGATGGACCATTTTCAACAACAAGGTTTCTATACAAGCGTGGCTTCACTCAGGGTTTAAGCTGGCAATTGTTTTATTTTAGCAATTTGGCTAACTGCTTGCCAAACTTAGTAGCCAAATCCAACTTTCGTAAGCCAAACAAACCATGCGACAAATTTAATGCTAAGAAATAAAGATGTGCTATTTGGATCCATCCTCTCCCAACCACCCAAAAAATTACTTAGAGTATTGGATTTGTATGTTTTCAAATGCTGCAGGATCTGTTCTTAAAAAAAGTTTGGCATTTAAATTCTCTTGCCTAGGTACAATAGTGGGGGGAGGAGAAAGAAAGGCATTCTACTCCTGTTTGCTCTCTAAAATGCGAGTCGAAAACTTTGTTGTCCTGATTTTTTGCATGTGGTGTTGGGGTTTGTGACAATCGAACACCTAACGGTCTAGTGCAAGTGTGGGAAGCAATTTGTAGTGCCCATAGTCTATGAGACTAACAACTTGTTAGTAACCAGCAAAAAGGCTAAAACTGAAGAATTAAATTAAAATCCTTAGCAATTTGGCTAAATAGAAACGAAAATTATTAGCCAAATGAGAAGATTGTTAGCATTTTGGCGATTTGGCTACTGACAGCTTAATCCCTGCTTCACGACTGATGGGATGTCTTCGGGAGTCGTCACAGAGGAACTAATGCTAAGTGGCAGAAGTGGGTCGAGTGGTGCGGTCAAAACAGCTGCGACCCTTGTAGGCCTCCGGTGACCAAGTTAACCAGTTTCTTTGAAGCACTGTTTTGTACAAGGTCTCTCACCATGCATCATCAAAGGTTACCGCTCGTCCATCAATTCAGTTCTTTCTTGTGTCGACGGTGGAGGAGAAAGTGTTTCCATGCTTTTATCACTAAGATAATGAGAGCATTTGAGGTCGCGCGCCGCAGGCGAGTGAAGCTCTTTCCGAAGTGGAATCTCCCACTGGTGCTCCACAGTTTCATGGGACCGGCGTATGAACCAGCGGAGTCGTCGTCTATGCTGCATCTGTCTCAGAAGACTATGCTTTTGGTGGCCCTGGCCTCTGCGGCTCGTCAAAGTGAAATGGCAGCGTTTTCGCATGACAGTGGGCACGTCCTGTTTGCTAAAGGCTGGTCGGAGGTGTATTTGGTGTTTCCTGCGCATTTCTGAGCAAAAAATAGCAAGGCTGGTGTTCACCCGAGGCCATTGTCAATCAAAGCCCTGGGTGCGTTGTTTCCACTGGGAGACGAGGAACGTCGGCAATGCCCAGTGCAGACGCTTCGGCATTATTTTGAGGCGACTTGGAAAACACTGAAAGGCGGTGGTCTGGGAGCCGTGGGGGAACGTCTCACTCCCCCACTCCCCTATTTTTGGAAGTGTATAAGGACTCTGGAGAAATAGCTGACTCTGGCGATGGAGAAAACCTTACAGAGGGAACCTAAAATGGGGATTTTAGTTCATAATCGAGCAGCAAAAGCGTAAAATAGTGATTTTAGTAACATTACTGAAGGTAAGTACTTTAAGTAAAAACTAATTTTTTTAACGGCACACTTGACATTTTTGTTTGTAATTTACATTTGATATGAATGTATATAAATATTTAAATAGTGGTTGAAAAAAGCAGATTCAAATGGTGCATTGATGTAGCGAAATCGGTCCCAACTTTGGATTTGGATGCATGTGTAAGACTAACTATTTTCTTGTCAATACCTTACAGTTAAACCGCATTATTGTTATGTTAACATAACAGGGCTCTTCAGGCAACAATAAATGCAAAAGTGATTGTTTCTAACTATAAACCTGACACAACATTCTATTTTTATAGGCCCTTGAACTATCATTATTAAGAGGTTTCACTGTATCATGTTGAAGTTCAACTTCTTAAGTTGATCATATGACTATTTGTTTACTGGTGTCTTAGTCTAATCCAATTTTGAAAGATTACTTGGTATGGAAAAATTAACCTAATAAAATTAAACACTACAAACCTATAAAGAGTTATTGTATGATGCAAACTAATAACTTGAAATCGAATTGGTTTAATTTTTAGTTTCTCTGTTGCCAAAATATCTTAACCTGATAATTTAACATTACATTCCTCGAATGTGATGTTCCCCTGGAGGTTTCTTCTGTTGTGCAGCCGGCTGCTTGCATACCCCTGCTGCGCATGCGCGTGGCAGTCCTCCCTTATAAAAGCGACAGCGTGCATACTATCTGCATTCATTTTCCTCCAGAGGTGTCTCCCACGCCACCTCGTGCCGAAAATGTTCCCCACTTTCGCATGAAAATTGGTTTCCAACCCGATGATGGCCGCCGCATCCGAAGCCCTTGCTTCACCTGCTGCTCCCCCTCATGCTCTCTTTCTTCCGCAGACGACCGCTTTCACCCTTGGCATCCGTTGGATCTCCGCCCTCGATCACGCGCCATCGGTCCGATCCCTGCCGCTTTCTTTCGTCCGATTCAAGACTCTCTTCGCCCGAGTTGCCGCTGGCAGCTGCCGAAGTCCGTTCGCCAGCTGTCAACATCAGCCCTCTCCTACGCTTATCGTCGTTCCAGCTGAATGCACCCGCACCAATGGCATCCCTTCTGCTTCTGGATTTCAGAAGGAAAACACGCCAGAGTTACCGATCGGCTTGCCTCACCAACAACTGCCGAACTCCGTACGCAAGCTGTCAACGCTAACCTACTCCGACGCCCATCACCGTTCCGGCTGGCTGCACCCGCATCTCTGGGCTTTCAGACGGAAAATGCTTCCCTTACCGGTCTCCGCCCTTCTGCCGACACGCTTCAACGGAACTCTAGTCCTTTCAGCCGCTTTCCGCACATTCCTGGATGTGACGTGTTGCAGGCAACGATTCACAACGATTGAATTTGCTACCGCGCTTTAGTTACACGATGTTACCTCGATCAAGTTTCAAACGACTGAGTCAACACTTACAGCCTCTTTCGAGTGAAGAGCCAAGACTGTTCCGGTTCTCCACAGCTTGTTTTCTGTTCGTTCTCTCGCTCGTCTTATTCGTGGCTAAATCCCACGTTTTGAGTAAAGAACCAAGTTGGAAGCTGTCTACACTCCTACCGCTTGTCTCAACTGTGGCTCACCCCAAGCATCAAGTGAATATCAAGTCGACAGTTGCTGTCCGCTGCTGCTCGTCTCACTCGTGGCTAAATCCCACGCTTTGAGTTAAAAACCAAGACGGAAGTCGTCTACACCTCTTGCTGCTTGTCTCGTTCGTGACCGACAACACGTCTGGAGTGAAAATCAAGTCTCCTGTTGCTGTCTACTGCTGCTCGTCTCACTCGTGGCTAGAACCCATGTTTGAGTGAACCAAGACGGACGCCGTTTGCACCCTTTGCTGCTTGTCTCGACCATGGCTAACCCCACGTCTCGAGCGACAATCAAGACAACAGTTGCTGTCCTACACTGCTGCTCGTCTCATTCGTGGCTTAAAACCCACGCTTTGAGTGAAGAGTCAAGTTGGAAGTCATCTGCTCGTCTCTTTCGTGGCCAGACCCAACGTTTGAGTGAACCAAGACGGACGCCGTTAATACCTCTTGCTGCTTGTATCGACCGTGGCTAACCCCGCGTCTCGAGCGGAAATCAAGACAACAGTTGCTGTCCCACACTGCTGCTCGTCTCATTCGTGGCTTTAAACCCACGCTTTGAGTGAAGAGTCAAGTTGAAACCATCTGCATTCCCTCTGCTGTTCCTGTCTTTCAGCCATTCCCCTATTCGACACGCCCGAGTCCTCCCGGCTCAAGCGCTGCCGTCTGGATCCTGTCGCCGTGGCTCCCGCACCGCACGATAAACTCTTCGGCCCGCCTCCGGTCTGCCCATAGCCGGAACGCCGCCGTCGAGTCTGGGTTGTTACTCAGGCCTCTCTTTTCTCCCGCCACAACATTGAAGCTCCACGTCTCACCAGTCCTGCCGTGAAAGCAGTTGTGAACTGGATCGTTCATCGACGGTCCCTGCCTCCGGTTCCCTCGCCGTCTTTCGTCCGCCTCACTGATGCCGTGGCTAACCGCACTCTCCACTCTTTGGCCCGTCTCCAGTCTGCCCATAGCCGGGACGTCGCCATCGAGTCTGGGTTGTTGCTCAAGCCTCTTGCCTCTCCCGCCACGAAATTGAAGCTCCATGTCTCACCAGTCCAGCCGTGGAAGCAGTGTGAACTGGATCACCCATCGACAGCCCCAGCCTCCGGTTCCCTCGCCGTCTTTCGTCCGCCTCACTGATGCCGTAGCTATCGCAACTATGTTGAAGATCTCGCAAGCTCCCGTCTTTCGTCCGTCTTGGATTTGGTCTGCCGATTCCACAAGGAAGGCCAACCGAGTCTGAACTTCTTGCCCCATGCACTCAATCGTTTACGCCTTACCCAGATGTTGCCGTTCTGCACCATCCTGAAAGTCGGCCAAGCCTGCATCCCTCGCTCCTTATACTCGTTCGTTTTTCACCCGCCGTGTTCGGGTGTTTCCATCCCGCACAATGATGAAGATCTACCGAGCCAGTGTTCCTCGCTCCAAGCAACTCGTCTTTCACCCACCTTCCCCGGGTGTGACCATTTACACTATGGAGAAGGTCGGCCGAGCTACCGCTCCTCACTCTACGCACTCATTCGTCTTTCACCCGCCTTGTACGAGCGTCTTTCATCCCGCACCTTGATGAAGGTCTACCTAGCCAGTGTTCCTCGCTCCGAGCAACTCGTCTTTCACCCACCTTTCCCGGGTGTGGCCGTTTACACTATGGAGAAGGTCGGCCGAGCTGCCGCTCCTCACTCTACACACTCACTCGTCTTTCGCCCGCCTCGCTCGCGTGTTGCCGTCTTACACCACGGAGACGACCTGTCAAGCCGTCGTTCTCCGCTCCACGCACTCACTCGTCTTTCTACCGTCTTGTGTCTTTCACCCGGCTTGCTCGGGTGTTGCCGTTTTATACTGTGGAGAAGATCTGCCAAACCATCGTTCTTCACTCCACGCACTCACTTGTCTTTCGCCTGCTCGCTCGGGTGTTGCCATTTTACACTATGGAGAAGAACTGCCAAGCCACCGTTCCTCGCTCTACACACTCACTTGTCTTTCACCCAGGTGTTGCTGCCCTCCACCGTGATGGAGGTCAACCAAGCACTCTGCCCCCCGCTCGACCTGCTCCTTCGTCTTTCGCTCGCCTTGCTGTTGCACCGTGTCCTGCACCGGGATGAGGAATAAACAGGCCCTGCAGCTCTCACCCCATCTACTCGGCTTTCATCCGCCTTTCTGCCAGTTGAACCAGGCCTCTGTCTTTCGTCCCTGCCTTCACATCTCTCGCCCGCCTCACTGTTGTGATGACGTCCTGCCCCAGGAAGATAACCCGTCAACCTGGGACCTCCTTTCCCGCTCCACGTCCCCCGTCCGCCTTATGGTTGAGATGCCGTTCCGGTCCAAGATGGAAGCCCGTTAAGCTGAAAGCCTCTTCCCTGCTCCCATCTTTCGTTCGCCATTCGGTTATGATGCCGTCCTGAACTAGATGAAAACCCGCTCATCTGCGAGCCCCTCTCTCCACCTATCCTCTCGTCTTTCGACATCCATTAACCAGTCGAATTGGTCCCGCAGACGGTTTGCCCCTTCCCGTCTCCTGTCTTTCATCCGCTCGCCACCTAGACGGCCTGCCCATGCCAGGTGACCACTGACTACACTGCACTGTGCCACTTCCCATCCATTATCTGTGTGGCCTCCCTTCATGCTTGCCGGAAAGCCATCCATTCCAGCCCAGTTTAAACTGTGGTCCTCTTTCATGGGTTTTTAAATCTTTCGGCTGCTGCCCTCCCCCGATGTGGTCCTGCACTAGTCCCTCGGACGCCGTGGCCCGGCCCCTGCCCACTTCGCACAGCGCCGCCAATCCGTCCGAAAGCTAACTCCTACTTTCAGTCGAGGAACCATCAGCCCTTTCGGCCCGATACCCCTCGCTCCCGCTCCGACCAACGAAACCGGCAGGACCGAACCACAACTCCTGACAGCCGCAGCTCCTCTCCTGCCTTCCAGCCGGCGCAAGACTTCGCCTCTTCTTCCCAGCTTAATACCGTCCGAAAGTTAACTCCTACTTTCAGCCGAGAAACCAACAGCCCCTTCGGCCCGATCCCCCTTGCTCCCGCTCCGGCCTATGCAACCAACAGGAGCGAGCCGCAACTCCTAACCGCCGCTCGTCACCAAGGCTCCTCTCATTAAAACCATGACGCCTCCCGCCTTTCCAGTCGGCGCAAGATTACGCCCCTTCTTCCCAGCCTGGCTGAAACTCAACACAGAAATTCCCCCTTGCTCCCCCTTCTTCCCAGCCTGGCTGAAACTCAACACAGAAATTCTATCCTTCATGAAACAAGCCCTTCAGCCGACGGTGCTCTTCACTCATCCAATCCCTTCGGCCATTTAGCTCCAAAGAAAACCCAACGCCCCAACTTAAACCAACACAGGGTTTTACTTCAAAGTTTTCGAGGACCTCCGTAACTCTGTTCACCCCGCTCGTTTGAGTTGAAATGATTGACTACTAGACACAGAACAACCACGCGAGTCCTTCCATTGTCCAAACTTTAAAAAAAAAAAAAAAAACTGACGTGAAGGAACTGACGTCACTGACTCGCATTCTAACGCATGGAACCACACAAGAGTTTATTCGCCATGGTAACTTACAACATTCAGGGGAATCTCCACATCATTAACCGCCAACAAAGCCTTCTGACCGAAGAAATCCTCTCACCACTATCTCGAGGGAATCCATCGACCTCCACCTCACACACCTTATGCATACGTCGTGAATGTAAACAAACTATGCCGGCTGCGACCTATTGTCGTAACCTGTAGAGTAGTCAATCCCCCCCTTAAGCACGCAGAACGAAGCAGAAGCAAGCCACCCACGATGGACGCTAATCATTCACGTTGGAAGCAAGCCAACCAGTGAAGAGGACAAGTGACGAAACTTCGAGGTTCTTCACCTGTTCTGAACAAAGTGCGAAATTTTCAATAACTTTCTGGGGGACAGCCTGCTTGCATCCCGGGGCGCTCGTCAGAGCGGTGCCCGCCACCAAACTTTGACGAGGTCTACTGATAATGCTAAATTATCAGGTTAAGATGTTTTGGCAACAAAGAAAGAACATTTTGCCGGCCCCCAGTCAGGCTGGCTAAAAATGGTTTCTTTGTGCCTAAAACATACTTAACCTACTCCCGCCCTGCCTCCCCTCTCGAGTCACCGCCTGACAAACTGAGAGTAAAATGAATGCCGATAGCGTGCACGCTGTCGCTTTTATAAGGGAGGACTGCCACGCGCATGCGCAGCAGGGGTATGCAAGCAGGCGGGAAGAAACCCCCAGGGGAACATCACATTCGAGGAATGTAATGCTAAATTAACAGGTTAAGTATGTTTTAGGCACAAAGAAACCATTTTTAGCCGGCCTGGCTGGGGCCCGGCAAAATGTTCTTTTTATACCTCTTTGTTAACACTGCCTTTAAAAATTCCGCAGATTTAATATGACCAGTCAGATCCTGGACGTTTTTGCCAATAAACTGACAACTCATCGAGAACTGGATGAGGTAAGTGTTGTGCCAGCCTGCGTGTATATTCTGATTAGAATATAACGTTTTTGAATTTTAGGCCAATTATTTTTTGGAAGCAAGGACTTTGACTGTTAAAGCATCGAGAAGTTGAGTCATTGCTATTCAGTTGTCCAATTGTAGAACGTAAGCAAAACACGGTTTGTTAGTTAGTGGAACCTTCAGTTCATTCCATAAAAAGGAACCGATTCAGGTTTTACGTCACCTTCACCTATCAAACTAGACAGGGATAATTTTCCTAGGAAAGTCAGAGGATCTTTTGCATAGCACAATTGCCGTAAAGCACATTTTTCAGGATTCGTCCTGGCCCAGATGCACTGGAATTGTACAAAGATTTTCGTGCTAACCTTCCAGATAAACAGCCCCAATTAACTGGTTGGTTCCTAAATTCTACTACTGCTGCTTGTCAGCTGTCAAACTAAAGAACAAATTTGGTAGTAAGCAGTTACAAATTTACAGACGTAATAGAGTGCCGAGTCAATATCACCCCACCATACAGCATACTTGTTGTCTGAATCATAATAATCTGAACAAACCTTGTTTTACCGTGCAGATTTCTTGGAACTGGGGGTGCTGCAGCCTGGCTGCTCAAGTAGTCTTACTTTGTGTCGCGTTAGTGTAGGGAAAGTTGTTTCGCTGGTAAAACCATGGCTATTCGACCAAATGATTGCTGCGGTGGTTTGGTGATAGTAGTTTGGTGATAGTACTAAAGTTGGAGTATTGTTCACCTGTGACCATATTGTTGACATTTTCTGTGATGCATTCTTTGTAAGGGTATTCTTTGCTGGTGTTGGGTTGGGTTTAAGTGCCAAACTTTAAACTGTTTCTCACACATTGATGGGGTTGTAAGTGCCAAACTTTAAACTGTGTTCCACACATCGATTGGTGGCTGTTCCGAATGTAATGGAGGCAGAACTGATAGTAATTTCAGTTTCCCATCACGGATTAGCACTGCTTGTGGACTGTTTCTCAATTCATTCTGATTCGCAGCTGCTAATTCAATCCTGTTTGGGGCTATGATACCAAGAGGTGCAGATTCTTACTGTTGGATATTGGGTTGGAAAAACTGCTGAACCCTCGGAAGTCTAGTGTAGATGTAGTAATTGTAAGGGTTCCAGGTCATTCTGGAGTTGCAGGTAACGAAGTGGCGGATGGGCTGTCTCAATAGCTTCAGTTCTGACAGTGTGTGTACATGTGTGGCTATAGGTTTCCGTCAGCTGATGCCTATGTATGTCCATGCAAAGTGGGAGGAAGTGTTGTTCAGTGATGCGAGGGGACATGCTTTCTTTAATATGCATCATCTTTGCCCTTGCATCGAGAGTTGGACTTCGTCACCGGTCAGCTGCAGTTGCATACTGAGCATGTGCCGGTAAATGCCCATCTTTTAAAGATGGGTCTTGTTCAATCACTGTTGCTATTGTGCTGTGGGGCAGGAAGACGTGGAACACATTCTACTGGACTGCCCCTTGTAGGATTGACAGAGAATTCAACAGGGGCTCTAAGTGGTGTGTTTTTGACCCTTCTGTAGCTCTTCAGTGTCTGACGCCACATGATTAATTTCAAATCGCACACATTGTAAGCCCTACCTGTTGTGCATCAGGGAACCCTGGAATATTGACTATCATTGTGTGTAATAGACTGTTTGTTACAGTATGAGTGATGTATTATTACTAGTTTTTTTTTTTTTTTTTGGGGGGGGGGTATACTGTAGTTATTAAATTGCTGTTTATGGGGGCAGATCACCATATGTTTTCTTTTTACACAAAAAAAGTATTGTTGAATAATAATTGGATGTAATAATAGGGTAGGGGAAAAAATTGTCAGAAATGTGTACCAGTACATCAAAATCTGTCAATATTTGACAAAGATACTGATAAACAAAGGGACTGTGACTACAGGCACAGTGTTAAAAAAAAGTAGCTCGACGTAAAAATGCAGAAATCCGCAAATTTGCTTAAATCTGCGACTTCCGCCTCCCGCTTTCACTGTGTTCAAACAAGTTCACTGACCGGTTTCAGCAAGGTTTTTGTGAAAGCCTCATTGTAACGTCTAAAAGGCAAGCAGCCTTGGAAAGAGCTGATAGTTTTCCCGCATCTGAAAGCGTCTCTCTGTTTGCCCAATTACTCTCTAGCCATTGTGACTACAAGTGGTAGCTAACTCCCCCTGTAGAAAAATTAAGTTGTGTGGGCTGATTGTTAGTTAAAATTTCATAAAAGAAGCGCTTATGTCCCTTCTTGATGATGCTGTTAATTAATATGTTGTTTATTTCAGCTTAAACAGTTAGTGGCCTGTTCACCCCCAGAATCCCTCGAACTTGGTAATTTTAGAAGAACTTTAGGAACAGCAGAAGACCATTTAGAAGAAGTAGAATCTCGAGTGCCTCCAATTGTCGATTGGCTTGAGAAAAAAGCAGCAACGATACACCAATTCGTTGATTTTCTGTAGTTTTTAGTATTCTAATTCATTTTGTATATAATGGTTTGGACGAGGATTCAATCTTTCCACATGTGAATTGAACATCACTCGCCGGACGGCCTGTAGACAGTAAAATTATCTTGCTAGTTAATGGCTTCAAGCTACTTGCTATGGAGTAGTTTTAGTGATCTTTGGCTCAGGTATAACCATTTGTTGTATTCTTTTAATTCTTCAGTTAGGAAAAGAGGTTGTAGCTAACAGCACAGAAACCTAAATTGGTTGGCCGTTATAATTCTGAACATAACTGCAAACTAATAAATTCTAGCTAGTACGGTTCCTTATACAATTTGTGCTTCAGGGCTTGTTATTGCCGTCACCATTTTGGCGAGTTGTGCTCCATGCCAAACTTCCGTCTCCATTTGGCGAGTGGCAACAGGCATTTGTGAAGGTTGTAAGGATACATTTCCAAATCTGCTCAGATGCAGCTAATTTTGTTGAAAAATAAAAGTTTCTTCCCTAAAAACAGTTTTTGATTTGACTTGTAATAAACACATTGGTTATCTTCTATAGTACAATTGCATGTATACAACCACACCAGAACAAAACTTGAGATATTTGTTGAATTTTCGGTGAAATCCTTTCACCGTCTTCAGAATCGTCAACTAAGATCATGAAAAAATTTGTCACATCATGATGTCGAATGGAGGCACTTTTAAATACACACGTGCACCACTGATCTATAACACGCGATCGTTACAACTGGATCACCACTTTTTGTCCAGGAGGGAAGGCAGATCAGGCTGCACAAGCTGTTTGATATCGTCGTAGGCTCCATCTGTTATGTTCATAAGGGGCACTGCATTGTGCTTGAACCTATTGATAGCTAACGACTCAAGGGCTCGTACATGCCCATCGTGTTGGACATTGGACCTCAACAGCACTGTTTTCTTTTCCCAACACATATGCTGCTCGCGCTTGTGGTGCATGGCGATCCCGTTTTTCAGGTTACCATTGCGGACAGCATCTACATGCTCCTTGAGGCGTTCAAAAAGGTGCGATGCGTTTCACCTATGTGCCTCCGTTCGACATGATGTGACGAATTTTTTCAAAATTTTCGTTGACGGTTCTGAAGAAGATGAAAGGATTTCCCCGTAAATTCGACAAATAACTTACTTTTGTTCTGCTGTGGTGGTATAAGCCTAAGTTTACCGTAGAAGATGTCTCTTAAATACTACTGTCATTCCCGTTTACCGGGTTTTTTCTACATTGGTTATTTGTGCCCATCTAACTTTATTTGCACCATCTAGAAATCTAGTCTTATTTTGGTCAACAATGCAGTACAATGCTGAATAGCTACAGTCAAATGACCAGTATAAAAAAGTAGCGAAGCACAAACCAAGTAAATGTGACTGAACAGTGATTAGGACGCACAGGCAGCCAAAAAGTGCAGACCCACGGGCCACAAACCTAAGCACTATCAACAACAGCATCAGGCTTCAATGCGAGCTTCCCCTCACATCTGGTAAACAAAACAAAATGTTAAAAAAGTATAGGTCTGAAAACTGTTCTATTAACTGAACTTGTAAAACTAAACTCTGTTGTCTCTGTTTAATGACTGGCTTATTGCCAGAACACAAAGAAATCCCACATCGAAGTGGAAATTCTTTGTCTTAGGCTAAACATGTCGTCACATATGCAAAACGACACATACATGAATAATATCACAAAATTCAAATTCATACGACCACATTAAATTCATAGGTTACCCACAAACGACTCGCAATGTCTTAAGGCACAAAACTGCAGTAATTTAACCCTTCGATATTCAAAGGATTCAAACAAAACTCACAGCAGCAGAAGCAAAATGCACCCACCCAGAAGCTAAATAAAACAATTATAACGAGGCTAACATGGATTACGTCTTAATCAGTAACCACTGAGACAGGTACGTTGTATCTAGAATTAGTTTTTATCCCAGAATACCTCCCCAATTACATATTTGCATTATTGTCTGCATTAATACTAATTGCTGACAGAAGTAAAAATCCTTACTGCCTCTCAACCCTTTGAATTGTCTAAGAAAACACAATTTCAAACACGCAATTTTAATTGTCATTAAAAACATTGTTATTAGTGAAATCCATTTTCGAATTTGTCAATTTTTTCCATTGTAGCACACTTTTACACAGAATTACACTGTCTTGCAAATTTAGACTGATTTAACTGCAGTCTTCATCAGGCGCTCCAAAGCTCAGGTTTTTTCTCTGGTCACATTCTAGCTCATATCTGAAATTTGAATTTGCTACAGAGTCTGGCAAACCCAAATTTCAGAAGTGAGCAAGAATGTCACCAGAGGAAAGATCTGAGCAATGGAGCACCAGAGTTGAAAATTTGCAAGACAGTACAAGTGTCTTCTGTGTGAAAGTGTGCAATAATGGAGAAAATTGGCAAACAGTTTTTAGTCAGACACTATTAACTTGAAAGCTTTCAACCACATTGACTGCTTCGGCATCACTATTCGAAAGTAGTGCTCCGACCTGACGTGAGGCACTCCATTTTACTTGCTTGCAAGCTGTTTGGAGTTCATCTCTCAGGAGATAACTAGTTCCTGGGTTTGAGAGGCCCTGTGTGTTCATCAAATATATACTTTCTTTCAAATGCTTGTTGAATGGCAAGTGACTAGACATCTAAGGGTGTCTATCGAAAGTCACACTTGATGTGAGCAGTGTTGCAGTCCTATTCCATCCTATCGTGTGTCCCGTTTTGCCTCAAGGATAAACCAAGAACCTGCGAGCAGCCTCAACAGTCGACACCAATGATTGAAGTCTAAGCGGCAGGGATCCTAGCAACTCACCGAGAGCTCGAACCACAAAATAATTCCAACTGAGGGAATGGACACCCGTCACCAACTACCAGCAAAGACCGGCTAACTTGAAGATGACGAACGCATTTTAGCTAGGGGGGGATCCGTAGTTAGACTGCAAGTAATTCTTCTCCAGCGACTCTTCCCAAATGTCGTTTTATGCTTACCTTCTCCTGCATTGTGCGATTTTGCTAATTCGAATTTTCTAATTATTGAGAATAAGTGTAAATAATGAAAACGAAACTGTCACCCAACTTTGGTTAATCAAGGTTTTGAATTAAATTTTGTTTTTTTTTTAATGATTTTTACCCCCCCAATTCAATGTTCAAATGTTGTATAGCCTACAAAATAACTTACTTGGTATACCTACAATTCCGTGCAAAATCCAATTTAAATCAAAAAATCCGATTTTTTTGATTTAAAAAAAATCATGATTTTTTCCAACCCTGGCGAACAAAATGGGCAAGTTTGATTAAAATGCTTTTTGTTTCTTATGACTGGAATAAGCTAGCCTAGTGCTCAGTTCACATTGCGATCAACTGCATAGCTTGTCATCAGCTAACTTTAGTGATTGATGGGCACTAATAATCGGTAGTCTGATTAGCAATTCTCAGTAACGCAAAATCTGTTCGGTACAGCCCTACTTCTTAATTAACGTACACGAGAAAAATACCAACTCCTTCCCGACTATGCGAGGCGACGTTTGGACGCACCATGACTCGTGTATAGGAAACTCGGCTTATGTAGGGAACAAAGGCCACAAACTGCAAGTTTAGATAATCTATGAAGGCTACCCAAACAGCCTTTGCCCATAGTCTATACAAACTGCCAATTGTCATTGTAGGCTTCTGTAGATTTAGTTCATGCTGGCCGACTGCGATCAGCAGTGCAGCAACGTGTCTTTTGTAGCATAAACAAAACCGACATTAAAACATACGCCAACAGTCACTAATGTCTGAATCAAAACACGACGAGCATAAGGATGATGTAGTTTTGACAAATAACTAGTAAGCCTGACGAAGGAATTTGAGATCAAATTCCTCTAGAGCTGTCGAAAACTTGCTGGATGTTGACAAAATATTCTGTCGGTGAGATCGTGTGTAAAAGATCATGAATTTTTCCGGTTGTACTTCAGAAAACTCGCGGTAAAATTAACCATTTTGGTGTGTTCAAGAATCTACTTTCTTAATAGACCCCATTTACGCCCAATAGGGATGTGCGAGTAGAAAAATTTTAATTCGAGTCGAGTCGAGCCGAGCCGAGTTTGCAACAGAAGAATCGAGTATCGAGCCGAGTTCGAGTTTTTGATGGTAATATTTGTTTGCAAGTTTCCCTTTAATTTGTTAAGATAATAGGAACAAAGATGGTGCTTAGTTGACTGTGTGGGTCATGGTTTTCCAGTTTTAAGGATATAACTTGAAAATGGTTTCAGTTTCTGACTTTTAATCAGCATCACTGGAAAGCTCTCGTCGAAACGATCGATTTGGTATATTGGAATGTCAAAAACGGTCAAAAATTGACTAAGTTATCGCATTTTCGCCGGATTCGAATTTTTCGAGTATGGACGAGAGCAGCGAGCCGAGTTTGAGTATAAGTTTCATACTCGGCTCGGCTCGAATTTTTCGAGTATCGCACATCCCTAACGCCCAAGAACTGGCTCTAACCCAAAAGAACCAACCGCCACAGCCATTGTAGAGGACCTCTTCCCAGATGCAGTGCCGCCTATCACTTTGCCACGTCCATCTGAATTGCACCAGCCAACAATGCCACAAACAGGACAGCCTATCAAAATATCAATCCACCCATTATTTTTATAATCATAATTTTATAATCTTAAAATTACTATGTACAGCTTAATGAGAAATGTAAAACAGTACGCCAAGGAAAGTTAATTAATTAAAAAAAAAAGATTGGGCATGTTTTATGATGTGGCGTCGCCATTGTAGGTTTCCGTAGATTTAGTTCATGCTGGTCGCTGCAATCAGCAATGTCTTTTGTAGCATAAATGAAATCAACATTAAACCATGTGCTGACTGTCAGTAACGTCCGAATCCGTTCACAAGTGCTAACCACAACAGGCTTACAAGTAGTTTATGTAAGTACCACATCATAACTCCTGGGAACAACCTTTTCCGTGAATCAATTGAGTTAATTCTAGCATAATCAGAAAAGTGGGAATGGAGAGGAGTGCGAATGCTTCGCCTAGCGTTAATTAAATTCTTTCCATTCATTGCTAATTGTGCTGGCTACTTAGAAACTGTATTCATTAATTGGCTAATTGCAAACAATTTTTCTAATTATCCAACACAACTTTTAGATAATTGGAGGCATTTTTTAAAGCACCTCTTAATTATTTCCATTTTAACAACAATTTTTCAAACAACCAACACAACTTTTAAGTACCAAGGGGGCATTTCTGAATGCGCCTTGTAGTTTATTGCCTTTATTCAGTTATTCTACCTTATGACACTAAATATGTTATCTATATCGTCGTGATTCTGACTAAGCCCACTATTAGGCTGCATCTGAACAATTACTACGGGGTTTCGATTTTTCTTTTTCTTCTTTTTTACCTTTTTAGGAATGTTTTCTATTTTCACTAAGTTTAATTTGCCTTTCACCGTCAGGGAAGAGTTTTTTTGAATCACCGATTTGTTAGACTGCTTATCTACAACTTGCGGATTCCTCTTCCCTAAACACTTTGCAACACTTGTGCCACTTTCCATTTTTGCACTTTTTCCTTTCGCTGGATTTTTTTCTTTCTGCGATTTGGTGTTTTGCCTCGCAGAACCAATAAGTCTTTCAGAATTGCGAGCCCGAAGTCTATATTTTTTCACGAATAATTTAGGCTTTTCCAACCACTTTACGATTACTTGACTCACGCTTTCAACCGACGAGTCGTGCGACTCCTTTACAAACTTCCTCAGCGCAGCCCACTGCCTATCATTTAGCAGAACCGAAGCCTGGGCCGCACCGCTTTCCCTTAATGCAGTCTCTCTTTTCAACCAGCGCTTCACACTCTTCATATGCCGAAAAGTGCTGGGAGATTCATTTTCTCGGTATTCTTTCTCTACGTGTGTAGGTTTACGCTCTTTTGTATTAATGTCGGTCCTTGTCACGACTACACCAATGTCTTCGTTTCGTTGATTGGAAATTTTCCCCTTTTTCTTCTGAATTGACATTTTTTGTCGTTTGCTCGACACGTTCTCACCACTTTTTGTATCAGTCGCGGCCCGTTTTTTTGAATCCACGAGTTCCGATTTACGGAATTTAGTATGTGCTTGTTTAATTCTAGCAAATAAGCTACACAACGACACTGGTAATGTCTCCGTACTCTCCAACCATCCTGCTGGTGAACTTTCTAGCTTATCTAACCATGAATAAAGGCATTTATACCAGTCTACCCCTTTGCCTGCTAACACGGCACAAATCGCCCATAATCGACTAAGACATCCCGTAATAACAATATTTGAAGGCACAAATACGCCAAGCTGTAATTTTTCGTACGAATATTGCAACGCATTTGTGCCATAGCCGCATGCTTGTGTTAACAAATACACCATACAATGAGTTCTGGCTAGTAAATACTGCCACATTTGTTTGGAAGGCAGCTTCGGCAATGTCTCGGAAGCACCGTGTTTTGGCCAAATACCGACGATGTTGTTATAAACTTTGTACAAGTTCATCTCAAACAAGGAACGAATGCACCTGGAGAACTGTTGGATTGCTTGAAATTGCTTGTGTTTTCGTATCACGGCTCCTAACTTGAACATCATTTTCTTCAATACATTGAACTCTGTTTCAAGTTGTTCCAGTGATTTTAAAGTCTCCACAGCTTCACTTAAAGTGTTCGTAACTGCGATTCCCTCAGACGACGTCAAATGCGTCTTGTTTTTGCATTCGTAAAGGACGATCGGAGGAGGATCTAGATTTCTCTTGAACCATCGACACGTTGCCAGATTTTCATTTCCCATTTCTGTAAAAAGTGCCACTTTTTTCGCGGCTCCTCACCACGTGGGGGTCGTCATGTTTATACGACTGATTCTGAAAATGTAATCTGGATACTCATGTAATTTTTTACTCTGTTTCGGTAGCAGCGAGGTTAATTAAATATATATATATCAGAACGGTATGTTATGATGTTGAAGAATTTAAAAGTTAACCTTGTGAAGTAAATGTTTGTATATACCTACCTGATTTGTTGCTGTGTTGGGTATGATTATTTTTTTTAGCACTACACGTTGACCATGCAATGGATCCTTCATCCAGATATATTTCATAGCGATCAGTGGATAAATACGAAATGATAAAACGTTTTAAAATTAAACGAAAACCGATAAGGGTAACTTAAATTGGTTTAAATCACATTTCTGCATAGACAGTAAAAAGGAATATTTCATGCAAAAGTTGACTATGATACACTAATGCCAGCTGAGATGGAAACTATCTTCCTTGTTTAGTGATGCGTGGAGGAACGCAGATTCTGTCACAGTTGGCCTTTAGCTGGGAAGAAGTGACCCCAAGTTACACGCCAGATGGCGCATTTTCCTTTGGCGCCAAATCCGTCTTTTTGAGTGGTTACGATCATGAAAGTTTTCGATTTGTTAAGCAGGTAAATGAAACGAGCTTATTTAATTACGATCTAATTATTAAGCGTATTTAACCTAACGGTGAAGCACAATGGTGGGACTTCTGATCCCTTCTTTGAGCAGCACACCCCGTTCCGTCATGGTAACATAGGGCGCCTTCGATAACTACCAATCCAAACTTAACCATCTGGAGGCAGTTTGGTACCGTTAACACACAGGATGCCCATGAGCAAACTTCGCTCTGCCTCCAGACTGGATGAGTTTGGCTTGGTGTTTTCGAAGGCCCTGATTGTCTGGGAGTACTGGTTTCAATCATTTATTTATAGGGGGTTGGTGGTATAAACCACAGGGAGCCGTCACAAAATACTCTTGGTGTGCCGGCTTTTTTTTTTTTAACTCACCTCTGTATATACATAATACTCTGTAATAATAATACTCTGTAATAATACCAAGAGTATTTTGTGACGGCTCCCTGTGGTATAAACAGCCAACCAGAGATCCAACCATCCATTGAACAATGGTGCATTTCCCGTTAGCATTGTTGTGAGGCCTGTGCGAATGGTTTGTAGACCCGTAGGCTCAATAAAGCATCAATCAATATCAACAAAATAATGTGCCGTGTCGCAAACGAGCATATTTAAAACGAGCATTTTGCTTTGTTGTTGAATTGGAGGGCAGATGGCCAGAAGAAGGCTACCGTCCTTGAAATACCTAATAATAATAATAATAAAACAGAAAACTACTTCATTTCAAACCGGAGAGATTATTGAATTGTCCCTCTTATCGACATGGGGCAGGTAATCCAGTTTGGGTTCGTTCTCCCTTAAAAAAAAAAAACAGTTGTTAAAGGGGGGTTGTCACCAAATGAAAGTCAGGAGCATCGAGCACTCTATCTAGTTCTGTCTGCTTGCTCGCAGCAAGCAAAGAAATGCGCAAAGAAATTATCTTTTAAAGGCACATAAATCCCTCCGTTCTGGCCGCTTTACTCTGCGTCACCTACGCTAAAATATAGTTCAAACGACCGCAGCGCGCATTGCTACGACACTAGTCATACTCATTTCGGGGCCGCTGCAACGTGACACATCGTACGACCAAGTTGCAAACTTGAGCGAAGGATTAATTATCCTTCCTCCAGGGCCGCGGCTTGCCGGCGATGTGGCGGGAGTTATGTACCGCTCGGACCGAGCCGTTTAAAACAAGCCTAATAACATTCACGCGCCACTACTGACATCTGCATCGTACCCTTAGACCAGCAAATGAAAGGTTAATCAGTTTATATAAAACTATTTCCGGTAATGTATCGAGTGAAACTGTTAAAATATAACGGAGGGAGTTATGTGCCTTTAACACAACAAACAAGCCACGTGCCTCCTGAATTTAGTACGTCATCGTGCATCTGTAAGCAAGCTGTAAAGGTTAACAATATTAATGCTACTAGATGACGCCACGATACAATATAAAGAAAATTCCCTGTCGCCATCTATTGACAGTAATATCGTTAACCTTTATTGCTTGCTCCCAGCTGCACAAGGACGTCCCAAATTTTTACTCAATAAGTTGTCTAAGGAGGCTCATGGAAGTTTGTTGTGTTTAAAGGTATTGCTTTGGCAATTCCTTTGCTTGCTGTGAGAGAGAACTCGATACGGCTAGATGCTGCAGACTTTAATGGTGGCAACCGGCCCTTAAGTTGAGGTCTGATTCACAAGGGCCAGTCATGTGGTCTATGAGCGTCAGCGAGCAAGCGAGCGCTTGCAGACCACTGACTGGCCCCTGTTGTTGGATTTAGATTGGGGCTGTTGGGGGAGGGGTTTTCCTTCAGGTTCGGTGTGCCCATCCAGTGCAAGCAAACAAATGCCCGGAGGGAGCCAAACAATGCCAGCTACGGCGTTTAACTTGAGTGAGTGCAGGGGCGGCCCCAGAATTTGTACACATTTTTGCTCACTGCCACATTTGGCTTCTAGGGATTTTTTTTTCTCATATTCACGAAAAATTTATTCAGGATTGGGACACATTTGTAAAAAAAAGCATAATATGATTGCACTATTTCTAACAAAACGTGCCCTTTTTGCCCCCCCCCCCATGAAATTCGGGGCCCCTTCTGCATGAAACCTTGAGACGAAGTGTCGGACAGCTAAATGGTGTCTGCATTTTCATGACGTCATGCCCTGCCCGAAGCTTAGAGGGTTAGGGGCAAGGCAAGGTGCGTGCATTTATGTGAGCCATTGTTAAAACTTAGGTTGAGATATGGGATTGGCTATGACAAATCTTTGCAAATCTCTACTTGCTTTCGGTCTGTTTCAAATTATGTTTGTAACTTTTTTTTGTTTGCTTCTGTTCTTTTTTTCGTGTTTGAAATTGCTTTCGTTATCTTTTAAATGGTTTTTGTTTGCTTCATTCTCTTTCATTTTGTTTTCATTTCAAAGCAAGATTGGAAAGAGCGAAATCAACGTAAACCCAAAACCTACAGAATTTTAATCAGTTTTCGTATTAGTTTCAGGGCTCGAAATATCCAGAAAAAGTGTGTAGCATAATAGCGGTGTAAAATAAAAATGTGCGTAACAATCGCAAAATAATGGTTAGCAGTTTTCAGGAAGCATAATTATTTTTCTTGGCACGCAAAAGGGCGTTTTCGTTTTAATTAATGGTTCAGCTAGAACAAGAGAAGGTGATTGTGTGCAGGCTCGGACTGGCCATAGGGCCATTGTAGCCAGTAGCACAGGCGCCCTTTAGCTACCATGTTTTCAGCGCCCCTTTTGTAGTCTACTTTTTTCTCCTTCTCACGAAGAAAAATGAATGGATTTGGATTCCCTGTCTACTGATAAGCTTTCCTTACAGGCACAAATTCCCTTCTCTCTCTCTTTACTTACGTTTTTAACACATTTTTTAAACTCACTCTCCCAAACCCACTCCAAAATTTCCAAAATATAAAATGTGTGTTGAAGAATACACTCCGAAGCCAGAAATGACAACAGAATATGAAAATAAGCAAAGCTTCTTGAGCTCGACGCCGGACTTTTCTCCTGATTGGGGAGCTTAGAGCGCTTCCTAGACAGTCTGAGGTACCATAACTTCATCACACTTCCCTGTAAAACACACGGCACCCCTCCCTAAATGGTACAGGCGCCCTTTCCTACCCAGTCCGAATCTGATTGTGTGACATATAAATTCCATCATTTTTTTTAATACCTAAATATTCTGATGCTGTATGTTACGATTGTGTATCGTTCAATTTCATTCTTTGCACGTGGTATAAAAATAAAGTAACTTCTGTAGGGATTGGAATTAAGAATTTTACGGAACACAGTGAATGTTCTATTGTAAATGGGCTAGGCCTACTGCAAAAGGATTTTTTAATGTACTTATAAAGTTCTTTCGCCATACTATTGCGTCGCTAAATTGCTGCGCAAATTTCAATTTTGTTCGTTAATGTCAAAAATTGTGGTGCAAACTGCGATGCGATACCGCTCATTTCGAGCCCTGAGTTTACTTGCATGCATACACCGGCCTTAACCCAAGTCATGATGATAATGCAGCCCTGTAGCAGAAAGTGTGTAATTTGCGTCACAGAAATTGTATGTTCCCCGCAGGAAAAATTCCAACTCGGATGAGATTTAAAACAATATTAAGATAAAATCGTTTGTGGGTTCAACATATTGGAGGATCTGATTAGAAGCACTACTGCTTAATTTACATCCGTGAAGTTTGAGTACATTGCACGCTGAACACAGTATCACTCGTAACAAAACGTTAGCCTTATTAGTTCTGTTATAAGACTAATATTTGGGTCTTCCAGATATAAGACTCAAATGAAAATTAGTCTGTAGACTTTTGTTTGAGTACTAGAAGCCGGCCCGTCTAAAGACTGGTGAATTTAGATATTATGTCTCCGATGTTTTGTTTCCCTGGTTATGTCTCTCAATCCCAGTTTTCCCCTTCCCCGAAAGCCTCCCCAGTGTAAGCATTTTTAAGTAACCAACTTATTCCGGTGAATTTTACGGTATGTGGTATGATCTTTCTCAAGAGTCGGGCTGGGTAGCAAAGGGCACCTATGCTATTTAAAGAAATGATGGGGAAGGGGCGCCATGTGTTTTACCAGCAACTAAAGTCTGATGGGTCCCAACACACATATTATGTATCAAGGAATTACTGTTTTACGTACTGCTTTCTTGGATGTCGTGGGTCTTTTTTTTTTTGGGGGGGGGGGAGTTTAAGAAAGGCATTGAAAATGCAAGTAAGGGTATAGAGAAGGAGATTTGTACTTGAAAGTTTATCAGTGGAAAAGCATCCATTTTTCTTCCCGGGAGGGGTAAAAAAGATGGCTACCCAACGGGCATCAAAAGTGTAGGAACTAAAGGACGTATGTGCCATGGCACAATGGCACTATGTTCAGTCCGAGACTGATCTTTCTTTAACAACAAAAGAGCACCCGTTAGGCTGGGTTAAATTTGTTGCAAGTAATTCTTGTTCATTTATCGAGGTAACAGTAGTTGAAACAAAATCACCTGCACTGGAAGTCCTCATCTATGAAATAAATACGTCTTTCTATCGTATCAGACTACCAATTTTGAGGCCTACTGCCCCCGAATTAACAATACGTCACCATTTGGATTAACACTGTAAGCTTTTAACCGAAACATGGATTCTTTCGTTTTGCTTGGCAAAAAATTCAACGAAAACGAAACCTTCAGCCAGCCAGCAATGCCACATTGTGTGCGACCAGGCAATGATAAATGACATGCACCAAAATTGTTGTCAAGTTTGTAGTCCATTGTTATCAGATTACATTCTGGGAGTGTTAACCAGCCACTCAGCCAGTTGCCTGGCCTTTTCTTATGTATATAGACTCTTGAGATTATAGAATCTAATTGTCTTGATTGTGTGAAAAAACTCACCATCTTACAATGAGTGTTCCAGGGCTCGAAATGAGCGGTATCACATCGCAGTTTGCACCACAATTTTAAAGATTAGCGATACAAAATTGAAATTTGCGTTACAGTTTAGTGATGCAACATCATGGCGAAAGAACTTTATAAATATGTTAAAAAATCCTTTTGCAGTAGGCCAAAACTGCTATAGCCCATTTACAACAGAACATTCTTTGTGTTCCGTAAAATTCTTAATTCCAATCCTTACAGAAGTTATTTTTAACGTACCATGAAGCATCAGAATATTTAGGTATTAAAAAAAATGATGCAATTTATAAGTCACACAATCATATTCTCTTCTTCTAGCTGAACCATCAATTAAACCGAAAACGTCCTTTTGCCTGCCAAGAAAAATAATTATTATGCTTCATGAAAACTGCTAACCATTATTTTGCGATTCCTACGCATATTTTTATTTTGCATCGCAATATTATGCTACACACTTTTTTCTGGACATTTCGAGCCCTGGTGTTCAGAAACTAACTGTTAAAAATATGCTTATACTCATTAACAACAAATACATCGTTATTTGCAATTGCATATTTTCGAAAGGCTGTGATGACTTAGTGCAAAACATGTCCGCGTCTCTTCATTAGGCAACGACCACTATTTCAATCCACAAATCTATCATAACGCCAGTGTTGTTTTCGTTTGCTGTTATGTTTACATTTGAAACTTCGCACGTTGGAAACAGCCTTCAGTAATGACTGGGCAGCATCGTTACTCGTGCCATAAACTTGAAAGTCGACCCCAAACTGCCTACTAGTCAGGTAAAGAATAGCAGGAGTGTCTGTAGTAATTAATGTACTTTATTGCAGTGGCCAACTATTCAAAGTTGTCTCCTATAGGAAACTGAATTGAAAATAGTTGGCACATCATTGCACGTTTGCTTAAAGTAATGGTTAATATTAGTTACTTGCAGTCAAAACCGAATAAACATTTTTATGGAATTTGGAGAAGCACTAAGATCCGCCATGGTTTTTTTTTTGTTTTATTATTTTCAGAATTTGCCTTTCCGAGCCTCACAGTTCAGATGAAATCTACGAAACAATTGAAGTAAGAACTGTATTCTTTTTTTCTTTATTAAGCATAAGATTGATACATAGAGGCCTGGCAAAGTCGAGCAAATATTTCTCAGGCATTTGGACCTAAAAATCAGCAAGGTTTCAACACACAGCTTTGCGTAGCGACATTGGTTTTCACTAAATTATGCTAGCCTACTGCTTTAATCTGTTCAGTTCGCTTTTGGGCCAATGAAAAGATCTCGTCAAGACGATCAGTAAGAAAAAAATTCAGAAATTTGTTTATTCCCTTAGTGGCCACTTTCTCTCAAATTTGATTAAATTGGAATAGTTGTTGCCGCTACTTAGTGTTAGCCTCCTTAAACTATGTAGAAAATAGTTTAATTAGCAAGTGTTACGACCACTCATTTTTGTCTGCTTTACAGGATTTCAGACTTAGGGTTGTGAAAGAAGTTCCGTTGATAAGTGCGTTGCAATCCGGTACAAAAGAAGAAACGCTAGAGAATTGCATCCTAGTTGAAGCAAAGAAAAGTGTAAGTTGGCTGAAAAATAACCTCCCAAAGTTCCAAGTCTTTTATGCAAGCATTGAAAACCTAGTGTACGGAGCAAGGTTCCCCCACCCCCTCCCCGAAAATGCTTCTCTTAAATTGAGATCATGTACATGAAAGGTCGCATAATGGCAGACTTTTCCATGACGGAGTAACTGTCCTTCCTGGACTAAAGTAAGATTAGAAAAATGGGTTACGTTGGGTTAACTGCCTCATCCTCTAATTTTTGCCAAATTTGCTACAATGGCCCGTGGGGCTTTAATATGTGATTTATGGTGGTACATGTTCAATTTCTAATTTCCGTTTGCCACGTAAACAGCTTAGCAAAAAAGGAATTAGCACTGTATCAGTTTTTCTGATTACTGGATATTAAATCAGAAACTTGTGCCTCATTATTAGAAATCACAGCGACAGCAAGAAATGAGTAGCCTGTAAAATTAGATAATAAATAAAAGTTTATAAAACCTTTAATTTTTTTCAACTCTGTTCAATCCAGTGATGAGCGCAAGTCAATTCCGGACTTAGAATTGATTCAGCATTGGGCAATTCCAGATACCGTAATGAATTGCTGGAATTGATTTTATTAATATTCAGTTCCACTTGACTTGGGTAGTTGCCAAAATTGCCAAACCGTTCAAGATTGGACTGTAGAAAGTTCTTTTTTAGTAATCGGTGGTGCATGCTTGGAATGGCCTGCCACCAGATGTTATTTCATCACTATCCATTCCACTTTCCGACTTAGACTGAAAAAGGTAATCCAGACCTATCAGTTCTTGTCAGTTTTTAGATCCTTTTGCCATCAACCCCAGGGTAGGTTTTCTTAAAATTGGCTGTATGTTAGTGGCCCTATAGGACCCTTCATAAGGATGTGCGATACTTGAAAAATTCGAGCCGAGCCGAGTATGCAACGTGTACTCGAACTCGGCTCGTCGCTTGAATCCATACTCGAAAAACTCGAATTTGGTGAAAATGCGATAACTTCGCCAATTATTGTCCGATTTTGACATTCAAATATACCAAATTCATCGTCTCGACGAGAGCTTTCCAGTGGTTTAAATTAAAAGTCACTAGCACAAACCATTTTAAAGTTATATCCAAAAAACTGGAAAACCATTTGTACACATTGACCTACACAGCCCGTTAAGCAGCATCTACTTTGTTATTATACTAACAAATAAAAAAGATACTTGTAAAACAAGTGAGTTCACCAAATATTCGAACTCTGCTCGATACTCGATTCTTCTGTTGCAAACTCGGCTCGGCTCGACTCGAATTAAAATTACTCTACTCGCACACCCCTAACCCCTCACATTCCAGTTGTTCTCACAACAAACAAATATTATTAAATTACAAAACGACTTGATGACGATCAATTCATTCCAGGTTCCACTCAAGTTGAGTTGGCTTTGGGTTGCCAAAGTACTCCATTAAAAATGGCATTGCCTAGATTTTATTTTATTTTTATTTGACTTCAAATCTAAGGCTGCACCGTTACCAACTTTACCGATTCAGCTTTAAAATTTTGCCGATACCGGTACCGATACTTCCAAATCGAATGCTAAATTTTTCGTGTCAACTGTCGTAATAGAGTAGGTTTTCTTCTAAAGTCCAATATGTATTAAAATATAAAATTTTAAAATGGTAATGAACAGGTAAAAGATAGCTAGCTAGGTAGATACTTTGTGAATTCCTGAGCAAAGTGCAGCAAACCGCATGCTGTTAGCTCGAACGGTTCCAGAGTTTTCGATATTTCAGCGCAAGTTACCGATCCGATGCCCCAAATATCGGCATCCAATTCAGTATCGGTGTCAGTGCAGCCTTATTAAAATTCCTTGTTTTTACCTGATTTGATTCATCCTGAATTGCAGGTGAAGTTACACGAAATGCAGGCCATTTCCACAACAATCAAGTCAGTTATCAAGGCCCCAAAATCCTTAATTTGCCCGAAATTATGCTGGACTTTGGTTGAATGGGGTGGAATTTCAACATATTTCTTGAATCAGCTGGGAATTGACTTGATCAACAGCAAGTCATTGAATTGGAATTGATTAGTCAGAATGAGAAATGAAAAATGATTGATTGGAAGTGATTTGAAATAGCAAATAGAGAATATGGCCGAGCCATATCAATGGAATTTAGGTAGAATTGGAGTTGACTTGACTTGCTGGTTACTTTATGTTAGGTATTTGAGTCAAATCCTTTGACGTGGAGTTATGCCCATTCCTGGTTCGAACAAATATTTAGCAACATTGTGTGAAGGTCAGTTTTGAGCTTATTTTTTCATGTTCTTTTTCACTTTTGTTTTGCAGAGTATCGATAGTGCTTCTGATAGAGGTCCTTTAGAATCAGATACTTCATCTTCAACATTGGATAATTGTCTTGACCTAACAGGGTCACCACTGCGCTGCCCGTTCGACGACGAGCTACTACAGTACACTGATGATACATTGTCTAGCCAACAAGCTGGTTTAGCACTTAGTAAAAACTGCCCGAGGCCTGTTAATGGACAGCGAGCAAGGTTAGTTTTGAGTACATATATGCTAACCATAAAAATGAAAGTCTGGCTACATTGTGGTCGCTAAGCTCATCCTAGCTGCTTGAGGAAACTGATTGGGTCAGTGATTTGAAAAGGATCTGGTAAAAGTCCTTGCCCGTTAGTGACAATCATTGCTGCCCAGGGAAGTGTAAGAGGCTAACAGTTCCTTCGGCAGCTACAGGAACTATTCTGGAGAAAACCGTATCCTGTACCCTGGTCAGAGATTTCCTGGTTTTCAATCTTAGGTTTTCGTTAAAATGTCGAGCAAAGTTCAGAATTAAGCCAGTTCATCTATAAGAGTACAGTTTTTTTTACTTCAGATAATTTAACGCTCAAGTATATTAAAAAAAAAAAATAAGGTACCATAAATCCCCGAAGCTTAGACCGTGGTCTTATAACCGAATAAAAATTACTTGGTCTACATGCGACGTACAAATTGAAGCACCAGGCAACCAGACATTTTATTTTATTTTTTTATTTTATTTAACTGACCACATTTCTTCAATGTGTACCTGGCTCAACTCAAAACTGAAAGAGTATTATATGTAGCAAGCCTTAAAACATTTTGCTAGTAAGTTACCTGTATTTATCATCTAGCATTCAGTGTTTTTTTTTTTAGTTTTTGCCACATACCTTCTTGCTGGTTTAAGTTAGAGGTTTGAAATTAGCATCATTGAAGCTCGTTTCGAGACGGTTAAAATGGTGTATTGGAATGTCAAAATCGGTAAAAATTTGGCAGATATAAGATTTTTTTAGCGGGTGGACCAAGATTCAGATAAAAATTGTTGACACGCAATAATTTAAGGCATGCGCCTGTATACCAAACAATTAACTTTGCATGCGTATGAACTGTTACTGATAAAGTGTTGTTTATGTGACCAATGACCATGGTCCTTAATTTCGTAACTTGCTTTTGAACTTCTTTTTCTTGCAGTTCTAAGTCCATGGAGTTGACAATTTGACAAAGTATAACCACATTTCATCATTTACTTTTAATTCAAACCAATTTGTTCAAATGTATTAAAGAGTTAGCTACTTCACAATATTTTTTTTTTAAATATTGGCTGTCTTTTCCAAGGCCATTCAGAAAATGCTGATTTTTCGTTCGTGCAACGCAATAGCTGTCGTAATGCCTCGCTCGCTTGGCCAATTAGAGGAGCAATTAAAGCGTCGATTAACTAATATCAAGCAGCCAAGATTGAAAACAATTTTTCAAACCACGCACCGTGATATTAAATGATAATTTGTAAGAATTAATGAAGGAACATGCATAATTAGTATTTTTTTGAATGCTTAATGTGCAATCAGAGAAGGTACAATAACATAAAATTACACTTTTCCCAGGCATTTCTTAAAAAAATTTTTTTTTTACTTTTTCATGTCAACATAAAAAAGCTAGCTGCACAATAAAAAGGATGAATGTTGATAGAAAGTGAAATTACATTAGGTCTTGCCATTTTATATTTTCGTTTGCTGCAATAAGCAAGCCAAACAGTAAGCAAAGACTAAACCACCAGTAACCGGCTGACAATTGTGGTATTTCTAAGACATCTCCAAACAACAATACAATGCCGCCAACTAAGATAATTGTTTAACTGTGTTTGTTCTCTGTTGGTGGTATTGTGTTGTTTAGGAGAAGCAAAAGACAAAAAAAGGTTTGTTTGGAGACTTTTAGGCGCTAAGGAAGTGCCTGCAAAACACAATTTCTATTTTTCAAGTGGCCTTACTGTTGAACAATGCGGTTTAATTAATTAATATTTTGTTAATTACTATTTATCATAATTACAGAAACCTATAGCCTAGGAAGTGGGCAGATCTGCCTGTTTATATGGTTGTTGTATTAGCTTTCTGCTCTTTTTTCAGGTATGTTGCCTCACAATACAACTTAAGTTGCAGTCATTGGTTGAGGGAAAATGTCACGCGAAAACCTTGTCCTTTCATTCCTCTGTGGGCATTGTGCGATGGAAACGATTCAAGTAATACGCTTGCTATTGGTTGTCGTTGGAAGAAGGGAAGATTATGCCGTTCTCTCGTGACCTATTCAGGTGATAACATTATTCATTTTCTTTTTCTGTTAGCATAAGATAGCTAAACCTGTATTTAAGTGGCTGCAGAGTGCAAAATCCGTTACACGACAATGCACAAGGATAAAATTTTTGTGCAGTACAATTTAAGGTGTTTTGTGATGCGCTCCAAAATGTACAAAGGTGTTGAAAGGTTAGCAGTCTGCTGCAAAACAACCTAAATTTTAATGCTATGTCACCTGTAAAGCCATATAGTGAAAATTTGTTTATATTTATTGCAGGCCCACTGAAACATCCATCTGATCTAATGAAATTAGAACAATTAAAGAAGAAACATTTATTTGGAGTTGTGAACAAAAGCGTAAGTTGTTGTCTCCGGCCGCTACTGCTCTCCGTTTGTTATTTATATCCTAACTAGGCAGTGCCAGTGTCACTTTTATTGGCACTTATTCCCCATCCCCCTTCCACTTCACCCATCCCCATACACTCTTTCTCTCTCTCCCCTCCTCCATTTTGAGTCCTGGACTACTGAAATTTTTCTTACATTTTTGTATAAAATCAAATTTTAATTAAATACAAAAAGGGATTTTATACAAAAATGCAAGAAAAATTTCAGTAGTCCAGGACTCGTTCGTCTGCTGCTATCGTTCGTTGGTTTACAGCAGGATTTGTTTCTCCTCTATTTGGAGTTCGCCAGACCTACGCTTAATTTTTACTTGGGTTCTTTTTATGAATTTGTTATCAGAAATTTTAATTAAATACAAAAAGGCTGATAACAAATTCATAAAAAGAACCAAGTTAAGTAAAAATGAAGCGTAGGTCTGGCAAACTCCAAATAGAGGAGAAACAAATCCTGCTGTAAACGTGTTAACAAAAAGCAGGTTTTTGTTTCTCTTCTCCTCTCTATCTTAAAATAAGTAGGATTCTTTCATTTTATTCTTGTGATCCCCATGGCAGAAACAGGGCGTCGCAGCGCCATAAACCACGGTAAGGCAGTATTTGCTGAAGATAACCAACTTGCTGCTGATGTAGTAATATTAATTCTGCAAAACTTGCCGAAAGAAAGCCACATTGATGCAGAAAGCTGGAAAAGTTTCTGCCCTCGGGTCTCTGCTTATGTCCTCTTTTTGTGTTACTAGAAGCACTGTCACGCTTGCCATAAATCGTCTAACTGACACCTATACTGGCTGTTCCCAAGGTTCTGTGCTTAGCCCACTGCTATTTTTTATTCACATAAACAATATTAAAGATGTTTACGTTTTTTTACGCTTAGATTTCAAAGTAAAGGATATTTACCGTTCCAATATCCCTGCAAATTTTCGACAGTCAGGTGTTTCTGGGGTTGGAGGGGCTCAGATCGATTGTCTTCATCAGGCTACCACATCACCGCTTACTTCGTCATTATCGTTCGTCTGCTGCTATCATTCGTTGGAATGCGGCACGAGGCCATAGCCTCCGTAACTTGTAGGCCAGTGCACCACTCCCGCAGCAACTTTTTAAACTCTCTCAGCAGGAACTGAATGTTTGGGTTTGAAGGTCCCTGGATATTCATCAGGACAGCCTTCTCTTGGCTCTGGTGTTGAATACCCAGGGATTCAAGGCTTCTCAGATGCACGTCATTGTTAGAGTTGGACTTGAGGAGTGTTACAGTGCCTTCCCAGTTGATTCGGTGTCGAGTTTCCTTGTGGTGAACTGCTCTGCCATTCATTACAACTTCATTCCTGGTGTATGCCATGTGCTGCTTGACCCTCGTGCGTATACCTTTTGTTGTCTCTCCCACATAAACGGCATCACAATCCCCACATGGAACTCTGTAAACGCCTTCACGGGTGTTGTTAATGTGCTTCAGGGCTTCATCTTCTTGCGCACTGGCTTCACTTCTTTTTCTTGTTATGGCATCAGGATAGGCATGCTTTTTCATCAGATGATCCTTCAGGCCCTTTGCGTTCTTGACGTATGATGTAAAACCATTTTTCCTAAGCACACCTTATACTTTGTCCGTAACGCGTTCTATATACGTATCTGCCACTCTTGGTCCTTCTTCCGTATCCTTGATCTTGTGTCGGTGGTCTGCCTTCCATACTCCAGCTTTCTTCATGCCTACTGCTCAACTAATCATTCGGTTTAGGCACCCGGGTGGATAGCCTAACTCAACGAACCTTCCTTTGGTCTCGTACAGATGTTTCCTTGCTACGTCTAGGCTCGCCAAGTTTTGCACCATTCTGATGAACTCATTCTGGGCTATTGATGTGCATCTGAGAAGCCTTGAATCCCTGGCTATTCAACACCACAGCCGAGAGAAGGCTGTCCTGATGAATATCCAGGGACCTTCAAACCCAAACATTCTGTTGCTGTGAGAGGAGAGTTTAATAAGTTGCTTCTGGAGAAGTGGTGCACTGGCCTGTAAGTTACGGAGGCTGTGGCCTCGCGCGCCGCATTCCAACGAACGAAAGCAGACGAACGATCACGACGAAGTAAGCGGTGACGTGGTAGCCTGATGAAGAAAGTCGTTCTGAGCCCCTACAACTCCAGAAACACCTGACTGTCGAAAATTTGCAAGGATATTTGAACGGTAAATATTCTTTACTTTGAAATCTAAGTGTAAAAAAACGTAAACATGGACTCGAATTTTCAAAGTAAGCGATGTGACATTTTTAAATATTAAAGATGCCTTGAATCATGGATCTGTCTTTTTGTATGCTGATGGCAGCCTTTTAATTTCAATAAAGTGGGGGAGAATGTTGAGGAAATGCAGGCAAACCTTCAAGAGGATCTCGACAATACTAACGATTAGTCTGTACTAAGTAAAGTATTAATGAATCCAAGACACATTTGATCTCTATTATAAATCCAGATCGTAAATAAGAATCGGACTTTGTTATTTTCATTTATGATGAAAACTGCAATTGCACAAATGGTATTACCTGTTGCATGAAGCTTAACAGAGTCAGTGAAGTGAAATATTTGGGCTTTACTGTGGATAGCAAATGGAGTTACAGCGAACACATTAACACTATCATTATAATATTAAGAAAAATAACAGCAAGTCTTTATAAAACCAAGTAAAAATTGTAAATCGAACAAATTAAAAATGTACTATGCATGGATTCATCTACGCCATCGATTAAATCAGAGGTTAAATTTGTGGAAAAAAATAGTTTCCATGTGTTGCTGCACACGTGGAAACTATTTTCTGTTTAACTCTGTTTGCTTTTCCCTAACAAATTCGTAACATTTCCTGAAAATTCTGACTGCAAACATCACTGTAAGACTTGTGAAAAAAAAAATTCTTTGCTCTTTGGGCATTTTTTGATTTTACAAGAGTGACCCAGCGACCAAGCTTTTTATTTTTATTTCTCTTTCAGAATGAAAAAGTCTTTTTAAGAATTTTTTCATAGTAAATTTTTTACTATTTAAAGAAGCAAAAAAATTGCATTAAAAACAAAACACTATTTAATTATAGAGCAGCTGAAAACCCAAAATTTTGCTGTATAAACTTAATTATTTCTCTTGTACTTCGCTCTGAATTGCTCGAGTCGCAAGAAAATTATACTTTCATCTCAAAATCGCAGTAAATATTTTTGATCCGCACGTTGGATCACTGCCATTTTTTTTTCACTTCCATCTGAAACACT
>JAHWFP010195288.1:0-10500 GCA_023313725.1 Lithobius niger
ACTTTATCCCCCCAATTTCTCCACCCCCCCCCCCCCACAGCAATAAAGAAATAGTTTTATTATTTTTCCTATTCCCACAATGGAAGAACCCTTACACAAGCGACCACAAATAACTTGCCAGTAAAAATATAAATAAGCACCCGTTGCAGCAGTTTGCATTTCGGTCTGCATTTTCATCTCAAATAAATCGGCCCAAGCAACCTATCTTGCCCAGTAGGAGCTACAGAAGCATCAGGTTCCCAGTTTGGGCAAAGGACTATGTCAAGTGACCTTCGGAAGAGCGAATAAGTTGTGTGCAACTGTATTTTTCATCTTTTTCGTTTTTCTTGAAAAATTGTTGTTACCTGTCATTGCCATTTCATGTTTAGGTGCCGATTTATTTATAGAAAAAAAAAACAAGTAGGGACATGTTATGTTAGGCTACTCCCCCTTATATTGGCAGCACCAAAATTAGGAACACCCCTTGCACACTTGGTGTGGTAGGGAAGGTGGAGACTCGTATGTAGAGAGACTAGAAATGAAGTAATAAATACGCACGTGGTTCAAGCATCATTATTGTTCAATTATTCATCTTTCAAAACATAACCGATCCCATTACTACTTATTTGCAGAAACTAAAAGGAAGCTAATGGAAGAGGAAGAAATTAGTGCCATACGCGAAATGTCTGAGGACAGCTATGATGCACTCAGTGAAACTGAACAGCAACGAGTCGATATGATTATACGCCGCATAAAGACGGCGTGGTTGTCTGAGTAAGTAATTTTTTTGGTTGCACGTGTTCACAAAAGTCATTATTAGCGGCAAGTTTACATTAGAATTAACTGGTTTGTTATTTTGGAAATTTCAGACAAGCTTCTAAGAAAGCTGCTTCTGTTGGAATTCCTTCACCAAATGAAGCCATTAAAAAGATTAAAAAGGGCAAGACAGTAGAAGAAACCTCCTCGGTAGGTATCTCAAAGAAAATCATAATGATAAATTGGGTCATGCTGGAATATAACATGAAACCACTCAAGTTCATCCTCAACGACCATTTCAAGATGGAAACTCTGGAAACAATCCGTCTTTCATTCAAACAAAACGATTGGACAGTGTAGATCGACTTGGAGGACGCTTATCTTCACGTCCTCCTACATCCGGCATCAACCCACCTTTTTCGCTTCATCTACAACCACAAGGTCTATGAATTCCGTTGTCTTCCCTTCGGGTTAAATGCTGCACCACGTATTTTCACCCTAGTTCTGAAACCTATTCTCGCAAACCTTCACCAACAACAAATCCAAGCCAACGCTTACCTGGACGACTGGGCACTCAACAACCCAGACCCACACAAGCTCGAACTCAACAGTGACAGGATGATCTCCTTACTCAGTCAACTGGGTTTCGGAGTGAACCCAGCAAAATCAAGATTGACACCTGCTCAATCCTTCACCTCCCTCGGGTTCTCATTCAATCTACAATCGAGAAAAATCTCTCCCTCATTAGAAAGCATTCAAGACGTCCTACATCACATACGCCTCTTCCGCAACCAAAGAAGCTTTTTACCCCGGGAACTCAACTCCCTAATTGGGAAATGGACTCCATGGCAAGCCTCGTCCCTTACGGCCGATGGATGGTCAGGCCCCTTCACCATCACCGAATAGACAACTGGTCAATCAAAATCACTCAGACAAACAGATGCCCTTCGACAAAGACTTTCCCTTCGAAACTCTCCTTTAGTGGTCCGACATCACAAACCTCACAAAGTCAATGCCTCTCCACGAATCCTCACCTGACAGTCTCATCTTTACCGATGCATCCAAAGAAGGATGGGGAGCCCCCCCCCCAAACAACCTAGAAGTACCGGGCTCATGCCCAGCGACAAACAAGGAACACATCAACATCCTCGAACTACGTGCAATTCTCCTAGCTCTCCATCAGTCCATCATTTCCTGCCACAAATTCAAAACCAAGTAATCCAGATTCAAGCCGACAACATGACAGCCCTGGCTTACATCCGCAAGGAAGGTGGAACAAAATCAAGATCCCTGCACAGCCTGACTTCCGAAATCTTCAACCTGTGCATTCCAAACAACATCATCCTACTGCCTCTTCACATTCCGGGTAGGGATCGACCGATCATCGGATCGGTATCTGAATCGGCCGATATTTTTCCTCCGATAATCGAATCGGAATCGGATCGGTTTATGTGTCCGATACCGATGTCTACTTCACTGCCAAACGCGAGTTTCAGTTTTGTAAATTGCTTCGGTTTAACAGATTAACTAACAAAGGCTTGTCACCTCTCAATACCAAGAATTTATAAATTCTTGTAAATACTAATACTAATGTCTAGTGCATTGCGTTTAAGTCGTCTAGTGATCGACGGGAACCAAGCAGCAGCTGGTCCTACCGGAGCACGTGCCAAAACCAGCCAAAATTTGGTTAATTCTGAACATTGTGTATCTTAGTTACTTTTATTAAATATTTAACGTAAAAGTACATAAACTTATATTTGCTATCTCGTTTACCTTTTGTTATTAAAGAAATCGATGATTGTAGAAGCTTTAGTACGTAAGTTCCGATCCTTGCAAGATTTCTTTGTTGTGGAGCTCAGTCACAAGGGCCAACAGAAAACGTACTAAGCAGAAATCCTGGACAGTGAATAAGCGGGTTGTGATTTTTAAAAGGTTTTAAAAATATATTATGCCAAAATTGTAATTTTTTTTAGAAATACAAATCCATAAAAAATGCGGTAACGCGAAAAGTTTTAATTATTTGCTACGGAGTGTGTTGTCTTTTGTCTTAGCTGGTGTCGGCAGGGTGCTCGATGCAAGGACAACCGGGAAAAAGTAATGCAAATTAGGCCATTAAAAAAAAATAGTTTCATCAAATTTAAAATTATTACTTTTTTTAAAAATACTTTATTACTACCATAGTATAACAATATCCAAGTATTTACTCGAATGCTGTGTTTTTACTACTGTTAAAATTATTCAACTGTATCCTCCATTTTACTGGTAGTAGGTGCACCTTTCGGGTATCAACTTTTAAAGAGCATTTTGTAAACATCCGGTTTCTTCGACGTAGTCAGTTTATCCGAGCAACTATGATCTATTTAAAACTAGTTTCAAGTGGATCTGAATGAAATAGCATATATGGATTACCAATTAAAGATATTGCAGCAAAAAGGTTTATTCGTAGAAATTCAAGAGTGGATGGTAAAGCCTTGAATTGGTAAAGCAAACACCCAAGTGTTGTTTCGTGCTGGGTAGTTGGCCAGATGGGCTACGGTGATTTTAAATCGCGTTTTCCTAAGCAGAGGTCTATTTTAGTTAGACGTTAGTTTGGGGAGGGGACAAGTAAGGTAAGCAAAGGAATATTTTTCCAATGTCCAGCGTTAATTTGTCATTCGTTCGTAATTAATTTTTTGCTAGACCTTAATTTTAATTACTAGGATTTTGATTTTTTAGGGATGGGGGTTTGACGAGCAGAGCCTGAAAACTCTAGTCAGTTGATTTGAAATTAAAAGGCGTGACCAGCCCCCATAAAGATTAGTTTTATAATTTCCGATTTTCGTTTTTTCTCTCGTGCAAGTGTGCATATGCAGTTAGTACAAAAGTAGGATACTCATACTTAACATCAGAAGTTTTAAATCGTTTGTAATGAAGAATTTTAATCAGCGTTAAATTCATTGTACTACAGTGCTGATAAATGGGTTTTATCTATTTTTTTTTTTTTGGCCTTTAACTTTAAATATGGTCCATATGTTCATTTTTTTTACTTGTCGTACTGGTATGAGAAGGTGCCAAAAGTTACAAGGAACCGGACGGGATAAGCACTGGTAAATTTTACCCAGATAGATCACTTGTGTGTAATAATAATAACATTTTTTAACATAATGCAATAAAAGTGTAAAAATATGATAATTATAACTTATTTTCAATTATATGAAGTAACAAGGATAATATTGTATTTTTTAGTTCTTATTAAGTTTATAAATTTTGCTTGGTAAAAAAATATTAAATATCGGTATCGGATCGGCATCGGATCGGATCGGTATGACAGTTATCGGCATCGGATCGGATCGGCAAAAACCTGTATCGGTCGATCCCTAATTCCGGGCAACAGGAATGTGATTGCAGACTCTCTGTCACGCCGGAAACCTCCATCGGGCGAATGGTGCCTTCATCTGCGAATATCTCTTCAACATCTGGGGCACACCGATGCTAGACACCTATTCGCCACGAAGCACAATGTCAGACTTCCCCACTACATCAGCCCAATTCCGGATGAGAACGCAATGGCAGTGGATGCCCTGACCTTCCCATGGACCAATCTGTTCGAATACGTATTTCCACTCTTCAAACTGTTACCACAGGTACTTCAGAAAATCGAAGAAAGCCAGAGCCTATTCCTGCTTATAACCCCTCTTTGGCCATCAGCACCATGGTTTCCACTCCTCCGAAACTTGGTAGTCGACACCCCAAGAAGTCTGCCTCTTCTACCAGATCTTCAGTCTCAACAGAAAGGGTCAAAACTACACCCGAATCTTGCAAACCTCATCTTACACGGGTGGCTACTATCGTCAAATTCCTCAAGAAGGCTAGAATTCATCGCGAAGAGGCCGAACACATCGCCTTTAAGGCAACCAGAGACTCAACAAACCGCATGTATGACAGCCACTGGTCAAAATGGATTCATTAGTGTATCACAAGGAAAACTAATCCAATCAACCCCCCTCTACCAGACCACTTGAAATTCTTCAGCGACCTTTTTAACATCGACAAACTGAAAGGTTCAACAATCCTTGTCTACCGTTCAGCATTAAACTCTGTTTTTATAGCTGACGAAAATATTCTTTATCTGTTTTAATAGCAGTTCCCCCCTTTTGAGCTTATTTTCCCCTAGAGTCTTGAAAAGTTGTCTCCCCTGTTGTCTTGTACGGTACTGGGCATGCGTGGGCCTGGGTCTGCTTATATAAGCTCTGGCGCAGCGCTCCGTTGGCATCATTTCTCCTAGGGCAATCGCCGCATGTGATCGTTCTGAGATTTCCCCGCCTACCCTCCGCATACCTCCGTCCGGCGGGAGGGCGCCCTCCGCTCCGCTTTGACTGGACTGCTTCCACCCTCCGCGGTTTCCTGAGAATTATGGCTACCTCCGTTCCTTCGGTGCAAGTTGGCTCTCCTCCGCCCTCTCCAGACTTACCGCCACCTCCTTCCCTTTCGTCGGAAGGCTTCTCGTCTGCTTCTCCCGTACTGGAACTACCGACCCCGGACGCCACGTCCCGCTTTCATGCCTCCGCCTCACGATCTGCCGCTCCTTCATCTTTGACCAGCAGACATCACCACTTCCCCTCTCGGTGCAATCTCCGTTCCGCTTCCTTGGCTCATGGCTAGGTTGACACTCAGCCTGTTGGGCCCCGCTGTGTTTCCACATCCTTACGGCCGGAAGACTTTTCTCTTTCATCAGGAGAGGATTACGCTCCCCTCCGGCGTCCTTACATCTCCCAAGCACCTGCTCGGTGCTCTGGCTGTCCTCCTATGGCACACTCTTTTCTCTACCGACAACCTCGACAGCCGCCTTCCGCTGTCTTTCCTAACCTCATCTCGCACTTCCCTTCCGCCGCCCAAAGGGGGGCCTTTCGGAAGTTTGGATCCTCTATCACTGCCTCCGCTCCGGTCATCCCTTCCGCCCCGGCCTGTCCAGCCTCATCATTTTCACCACAGCATCTGCTGTCATCCGTCGTCAGGGTTCCTCTTGCAGCAGATACTCGGCCGTCTCCGACCTTCTTCCCTCCGGACTGTTTACACCTTCCGCTCCCCTTTCCAATGTTCAACAGGCCGTTCTGCAACCCTAACGTTCCCTCCGAAATCCGTCCACCGCAACCGGTTTCTGTACCCTCCGCTTCCTCGGCTCTCACGTTCAACCTACTTAACCTACTCAACCTAGTTCTTGAAGAAGAACTCCATTATGACATTCAATATACAATCCTCGAACCGCTGTCTCCGGAATGTCTCTCACTTTCACCACGTTCTCCTCCTACACTATGGCACCGACCTGTCACCATACAGGGTATCACACCTCTCTCATCTATACCACCATCCGCAACACCAACCACCACCTGCTTGCCAGCATTCGCATTCGCTCGACCTTCGTGTACGAAGGATTTGACTCCTCTGACCTCACCAGCTTTCGAACATTCCTGACTTCCGCTCTTCCGCATTTTGCGTATGTCCTTATTTCCATCCATTCGGCCTTCCGGTACAAAAAAAAAATATATATATAGCTCCTCCGTTCTTGCCGGCTTGCTAATTCAGTAGTCTCCTACTACCCTTCCGCATCATACAAGGCCACTGTCTCTTTCCACTTGACCCTCAGGGAGAAACCCATGCCTCTTCCGCTTTGGTTGTCTACACCTAACTATTAGGATTCCACTGATTCCGCATAACCTCCTCAACATATACCAAATTCGTCGGGTACCTCCGCTCTCCTTCCTCCCACCGGTCACCATTACATCATGACTACAGCCATTAGTTACGGTTTCTTCTTTCCCATCTTCCGCTTCCACGACACATCCTAACTCAATACATAGTGCTTCGGCTGTTTCCCCTCCGAATAAAAAAAAAAGGAAGAGAACACTAACGTGTATTACACCTGGCCTACGTTGACATCCTCTACAAGAGTGTGATTGCTACCCTCCGAATGCATTTCAGCCTACTCCATGTCTCCGCCATCAGGCGGCACGCTTCGCTGCGTCATAACCGCCAACTTTCAAAGGCTCCACACAGTAACCGTCATTGTTACGCACCTCCTCCATCATGGCAGACTCTTCCTCGTCCGAAGGTTCCGTCCACGATCCAGTCAATCCTCCGCAGACCAATCAGGTTTCGCCACCGAATGTACCTTCCCCGAAGCCTTGTAGGTGTCCGGGTTTTGCTGGACTTTCAACTAAGAAAAGAATTGACCCACATCCGAGCTGTCAACGACACCGTTTGTGCGATGGCTGGACGAAGAAATACAGGATTTGTGTCGACATTTCGCCCCCTCGATGGATCATGATTCGGAAGCATCAAGGTTTGTCTAAACAACGCGCAGTCCTTGCACGTCGACAGAAAGAAGCCGCCTCCGCCACCCCAAGAACCGAAGAAACTTCGCCCGATCTACCTACGACAGACCATCCACACCTGTCGGACAAGCTAAAATCAAAACGGAAGAGCGCCTCCTACGGCATGCCACCACTGGCTCCAGGTCAACGTGAACCTCATAAATTGAAGCATTCACACGCCTCTACACCATCGAAGCATAAGAAACTACTTCATACGACACCTCCGCCCTCTCCAAAGCGGTCCAATCTACCCACCGGCAGGCATCCCAGTCCTTCCGCAAAGCATTCATGGAAGCAAACGTTCTCCCGCAAACGACCTCCTCATTCTCCACTTCGACCACGATATCCAGCAACGGAAGCCATTTCTGCAATTCTTGGCACGTCTGGTATCCGTTCCGTAAAAATCAGTGTACCTTCCTCAAAATCTGTAAAAATCAAGGTGGCGCGATCCCCTTTCGCACCCCCATGACGTCACATTACGCTTCCTTCCGGACATAAAAATCCAGAACCTCAGCTTCTGCCCAACCCCAAGACAGTGAGTATGCCCAACATTCCTTCACTCCCACCTCGTCTTCCGCAATCGCAACCACACAGGACACGGTGTCTCCGACTCCCCTTGTCCTCTTCCCATCAGTACAGGGCCGTAGCTACCGGGGGGGCAGGGTGGGCAATTGCCCCCCCAAAAATGTTCGAGGGGGCGTAAAAACGATACTTGGAATAACGTAAAAAGTATGACTTTCCTTTCCTTCTTCAAAAATGTTTTTTTTTTAATGGCGTGTCCATTATTATTTATACCACACAACGGTTTTGGCAGAATATTGAATAAATTTTCGGCTTAATTTAAACTGCAAACGCAGCCAGTACAGCCAACCAACCAAGACAGCTACTTTCAGGGACGGTAGATAGAGCTGTGCAGCGAAGCCCAACCTAGAGCCATGGCGATGGAGCTCAAGCATCGTCGTATCTTGGACTAGCATACTATCCACTGCATGGTTGTATTAACCTGAAATCCTGCTTTGGTTTTAGCTACCATCCTAGATGAAAGCAGCGGTGACATGTTTTCTCTTTTGGAGGACAGCACTAGAAAATAACGGTGCAAAAACTACCGAAAACAAATGAATAATCTGCGTCTTAACGCGGAAAAAAAGTATGAATCCCTTTCTGTCCCGCTTTTTGGGAGAGGGTTGTTGTGATGGCGGCAGTTACACGATTTCTTACTATCTGCAAAATACTTACCTCCAGTCTACATGCTAAATTCGTTTAATTTTGCTTTTCCCATGCTCAACCACCCATAAATCCTGAATTTATGACTTTCAACGTCAGTTGCCCTCTTTTCCCGCTAGGCGCGCTACCAGCGCTGGCGCTGCAGCCGCCTGCCTCGTGGGGAAAACCCCATTCGTTTTTGAGCACGCACGAGTGAAGTCGTGCGTCTCTTTCCCTACAAAAATGGCCGACCACAATAGTGAGGACGAACTTGCTAGGATTAATGAACTACTTAAGGATGGTGATTTCGCTTCGTGCACGCACCAGAAAACACCTATGGATCTCCATCCTTTATGCAGGAGGTGTAGGATTTGTGATTTCTGTGACGAAAAATGCAATATTTGCGAAGCTCACGACCCGACCTCAGTGAAGCGCATTTTGTGGACATGGAAACGCTCTGACAAAAAACTCGCGCAAGTAAAGCAGAAGCAAAAGAAAGAACAATTTTCCCTCGATCGGAGACTTGCGGAAATGGCCAAGGACCCTCAAGCGCCGATTTTTATTGAAGATTTAGTCGTGAGTGCAACCGATTCGTCATCGGAATTTGACGGTTTTCCACTCGGCGAAAGTTCTGTTTACCCGCATGGTTCGTTGGGGGCTATGGTGACGGCGGCCCGTGACACGGCGAAATCGATCGTCTCGGATCGGACGGCCGAATTGGAGGACAAAGTTTTACATAAAGTGAGCACTACGGTACTATCTCACGTGGACACGAAAATTGGGGAGTTTCGAGGTGAGGTGTTAGGATCCATCGCGGGACTCGTATCGACGGTGAACGCGTTGATAGCTCAACAAGGTTTTTCAAGCAATTTTGGTGCCAGTGCTGCAAGTGTGATTGCGGAACCAATTTCGGACACACAAATTAAGGAATATGGTGAGCAGAATGTTCTCCTGAACAGTGACTTATCAATTCACGTAGAGAGATCCACCGCAGTGCCGGTCAAATGTCTTGACGAGCGCGAGACAAAGGGTTCGCCGGCGATCAGCAAGGGTTCGCCGGCGATCCGGACGAGTGGTTCGCCGGGCAGTGCGCTACAGGGTAAGCCGAGGCCGCGCGACGGGAAGACGGAGGCTGGTTCAAAGGACAATCCAGCCCACCACAGTGCAGTTTCATTGTCACGAAAGGAAAAAGGGGAAGGTAAACATTCTAAGAACACTGTTAAAAAGGGCGATCTGTCAGCACCCGAGAAAAGGGCTAGCGGACACGATAATTCCAAGCCCAAAAGTTTGACCAATCCGTCCGCGCCCGAGAAAAGGGTTAGCGGACAGGATAAAAATGTGCCAAAAATGAAGGAGACACGTTCAACACTCAATGAAAAGGAGGTCCAACGTGAGGTTAAAAGGCACGGGTCAAACAAGGCCCTGCCCGCGCCCGAGAAAAGGGTTAGCGGGAGGGCGTGTAGTATGGAGTTAGTTTCCGACACGGTGGATCCCGTGCTCAACAAGGCGATCTATCATCGCGGTTCGCCAGTTCGCAGCGATCGCGATCGCAGCCCACATCGAACTGAATCTGGTTTGGCGGATCGCGGTCATCCTAGGGATCGCAGTCCGCACGGCGGTCGCAGTTCGCACGGCGATCGCAGTTCGCACGGCGATCACAGTTCGCACGGCGATCGCAGTTCGCACGGCGATCGCAGTTCACACGGCCATCGCAGTTCACACGACGATCGCAGGCCGCACATCGATCGCAGTTCACAGGCGGATCGCAGCTCACATGCATTTAGTACTGGCCAGGAACCTTGCGAACATCTGCCAACCCGACGTCAATCTATGTACAGCGAGAAGGATCGCAGTTCGCCAGTTCGCGATCGTTCACCGGGCTTCTCCGGACATCGCCGGACATCCCCGGATTTTACCGGACTTCACAAAACAGATCACCAATTTTCACCGGTTAGGGCGGTCCTTCCCCTTGTCAGGGAACAGGAATTTTCTGACGAAGACATGGAAGGCGATTATGAGGACGACCAGTTTTACTACCAAGAACACCTTGCTAGGAGTGGCTCTGCTACACGCAAACGGGAATACGGTCGTGGTTCCCTGTCGCCGGAGGCAAAACGGAGGAAGGTGGTGTTCCATGAAGATAACGTGTTCATGGAAGAGAAAAGCTTTGGGGATGAACAACGTGATCAAGAAAGACAATGGCAAGAATCAG
>JAHWFP010195294.1:0-19166 GCA_023313725.1 Lithobius niger
CCCCCCCCCCCCACTCCCAGTATTTCGCTGTGACTTAAGCGATGTGTACCGTGTGAAAAAGAAGTGTTGCCCTTGAGATTACCACGGTGTTTGGTTCGAAGGATAATTGTTAGAGCAAATTGTTAGTCGAGGCAACAATGTGCCAATTTCAACTTCTTTTCAGGGTAACAACGTCTCAGTTTCAACTTCAAGCCAAAGAATTGACACACTCGCACGTTTTCATTGTTCCCCTCCCGGGGGTCGTCGTTGCGGTTGCTTCATTTCTGCTATGAGACTTTGGTTTATAATGTAAGATTGGTGAGCACGATGACTTGAGTCGTGGCAGACCTCAATTTAGCTGCTTAAAGAAGCGCTCTATTTAACATCTGGAAAAGAAACCACGGCAAAATCCTTTGCCAGTCCTGCTAATAAGAGTACTGTGGGAGACTACTACGCTCTTTCAGCAGCTATGTGCCATATTCTGGCCTATTCTTGGCATTATTTTGGCCCCTGTATGATCGGAGATTTTCCATTTCAACTCCCTGTGTTTGCCCCTGCCTTACTATCCTTCATTCTGCTTCTAAAGAACGTTGTAATGTTTAAAATTTGGTTTCTTATTTGCCAAACATATTCACCTGATAATTTTGTATTACGTTGTCCTCATTGGAATGTCTCCTGGAAGGTTTTTCGGCTGCTTGTAGCCGCCTGCTTGCATGTCCCTACTGCGTCTGCGCGACGCAGTCCTACTCTATATGTATAAAGCGAGAGCGTGGCAGTTACCAGCATTCATTTCCTCCAGTGGTTCCTACGCGTCACCTCGTTCTTCGTTCTCCCGCCTTTCGTGTAGGAATTTGGATTGTCGTCCCATCTGACGCCCGCAAGATGGCTACCACTGAAGACGAGTCTGCTCTCGCCCCGATTGTGCCCATCGCTCTGCTTCGGATGCTGCTCTTCCACCTGCTAACCCCCCGCCTCCTGTCCGCGATGACCGCTGGGCGGCCGGCCTAGATCGGGACGCCTATGCCGCCAACGACGAAAACGACTCACCGCTTCATGACTGCCAACGGATCCTGCTTCCTCCCGACCTTTCGGCCTTGGAAGAAGACCTCCGCCAAGCCAAAGAATTCGTCCGTGAAGCGAAACGCAAATACCGCCAAGCTACAGCCGGGCAGAACCTGCTACCTGCCGCTAACTCTCCACTCGACCTTTCGTCCAAGTCTTCTCGCAGAGACCACAGCCACCTCCTTGTTCCCCGTCCACACGGCGGGCTAACACTCAAGAATGGGTAGCGTCTACCATGAGCCACGACAGCCGCAAGTGACACTCGCCCATCCCTTCGTCCACGGCAAAGAAACGAAAACCTACATCCCTTTTGGCCACGATCACGAGACCCGCCACCAGCGCCTCCGTCGACTGCCAAGCACATCCACTTCACGGACGACAACACTGACGACCCGACCATCCCCCTTGCGTCACCACTCAAAACAGTAGAAGAGACTGTGCCAGATTGCTTTCTGTACAAACCATCCCAGTCCGCCGACGCTCCCGTCATTAACAGAGGCCTCAAGACCGGCTTCGGTTTTGCCCTTCGCAACAAAGACGCCAAGCCTCGCAGCCTTCTAGGCCAATCAACAACACTCCTGACTTGTCTACTCCGCAATGGCGGTTCCCTACTGGGTAAAGATGAACCATTACAATTGGACACGGAACCCCCAGCCCCCCCCGACCCGGCCGTGAGTCAAGCTTCTTCGCCCTTTCGGAGATGGCGCCACCAACCCAAGAAACTTCGACATTTACCCGGAATGTGAGTCTTTTTGTGGCGAAGGGACCGCCTTCACTATCCCTAAACAGGTCAAAGTACCTTCCTTCGTCCTTTATGACAATGACAAATGCTTACGCTTGAGTCTACGTGCTGCCTCCCAAGCCGACGTGCTCAATACGGCAGTCAACGCATTGTGCGAGAAACTTTCGGCCTACGCCAGCCCTGAAGAGATTCGCAACCTTTTGTCCCTCATAACCCAACTCTTTCAAAAGAGCAAGCTTTGCCACCTACCACTCCCTGAATTGGGCAACACGGGCTTTGTTTAACAACACCCTGATTTTAAGAGAATCAGCTCTCAAATCTGCAAATAATCTCAACGAATCAACGAAGCATCGACTGCAGAATCGACCCCTTCATGAGTCTGACACCCTTTTCCGTAGCTTGATCCCGACCCTTGCGCCCCACCTGGACAGTTCTCGCAAGCCCAAACCCTTTCGTCCACACAAAACCAACAAACACCCAAACCCACGGACCCCATCCGAAGATTGGAACAAGCCGTTGACTTCCACCACTCCCACACGGAATGACAACTCCAACGGTCACAAGAACCTGCCCTTTCGGCAGTACCAGCAGCCATGACCCCGCCCCAACCAACGGAGCCAGCAAAAGCGTGCTGCAACCCCTGACCACCACAGCCGCTACTCATCCCCCGGCGGCCGCCGCTCCCACCGCAAACAATGACTACTCCCGGCTGTCCTACTTCCCGGTCGGCGCAAGACTCCGTCACTTCCACCCGGCTTGGGAAAGACTAACCCGCAACACCGAAATTCTATCAATAATCAAGAAGGGCTTTCATCCCACATGCCTGTCGGACCCACCTCTAGCGATCACCCCTCCGAGGAACTTCACATCGCCAATCTCAGAATCCCTTTCGGCTGAGATTGCACTTCTCCTTGCAAAAAGGGTAATCATCAGATGCCACAACCCGGCTCGGGGTTTTACAGCACGATTTTAACCCGGCCGAAGAAATCAGGAGGGCAGCGGCTCATCTTCAACATGCAACCACTAAACAAGTACATCGACAACCTCCACTTCAAGATGGAAATAATGGAAACCATCCGTCAATCCTCCAAACAAGACGGACTGGACAGTCTCCATAGACCTAGAGGATGCGTACCTTCATGTGCCACTACACCCGCCCTCAACCAAATTCTTCCGGTTCATCTACGACCACCAGGTCTTCAAATTCCGTTGTCTGCCTTTCGGTTTGAACGCAGCACCAAGAATTTTCACCATGGTTCTAAAACCAATCCTCGCTCACCTACAACAACAGCAAATCAAGGCAAGCACATACCTCGACGACTGGGCCCTCCACAACCAAGACCCACTTCGTCTCGAACAAAACCGGGACCAGAATAATCCTGCTATTAAACCAATTGGGATTCGGCGCACCGAAAAACCTCCAGGGAGACATTCCATTGAGGACAATGTAATGCAAAATTATCAGGTTAAGTATGTTTTAGGCAAAAAAGAAATCATTTTTAGCCAGCCAGGCTGTTAAATGTTCTTTATCTCTAAAAGCAATAGTGTGCTGAAGATAGCTTAAGGTTTAAAATTAATTTCTAAAAAAAATTCTCTACACATTATGATCAATTATCTGTTATACAAATGTGAAAAAAAACTGATGCCTTTATTAGTTAGGTTTTCATTCTCAGTTTGTAGAGAACTTACAGAACCCTGTCGAAAAACGGGGACGTTAAATGGATAATGTAAACAAAAAACGTTTAAAAAATCCGAAACCTAGATTAACTAAAATGCTTATTTGAAAGCTGTAAAAAAATTCTAATTTTAGCTCACTTTCTATACACATTCTTTCACAACACTATTTGGAACTAAATAATTTGTATTTCTTTTAACAATTTGCTCATTGAATCTTCATTGTAGTAAAAACATGTATGTTGTATGTACATTCTATGCCTGTTGTTGTCTAATTTTTAGGTCTGATTGCAGGGTATAAAGACAGTGTATTATTCTTTGTTTTGGGGTTTTCATCTTCTCCCTGTTAATATTGCAGCTTCAATTTATAACGCGAGGATCCGTCATCATGGTCTGTGTTATCATTAAGATACGATGTTAGTACAAATATGTGATTGTGCGACTAGTTTTTGTCTACTGTAGGATAGATAACCCTGTCCAGGTCACCTGAGATCTTATCAGTTTTCAGTACCTGCCTTTCATCTGTTCGGCACTTTACATTCAATTATGTTAGAATTACAGTTAATAATAATAATAAAGTTTATTTGCCGAGTTAGTTAGCAAAATGGTAAGATAGGGCTTTTACTAGAAACCGCTTATATCTTACCAACATTAAGTGATAACAAATACATATAGCTAGATAGAAATATCTGTACAACAATATAGCAAAAATAACATTAGGAATGGTAGTAGGTTACACTTATTTAGTCTGAATTTAAAATAATTTATAGAGGGTGCCGTGACAACATCATCAGGTAAAGCATTCCAAACATTAATGACCTGATTTACAAAAAAGTATTTTCTGCAGTTTAACTAGATAATCTCATTAATTTATTAATTACGCAGCATATGAATTAACCATTAAGGTATTCAAAGGGTTGCCATTAGTAAAAGTGATTTTGATCTCTCCAATGTGCCATAATTGTTATTTCTAGTTGCCTTGAAAATATCCATTACCTTTTTTATAGCATTCTACTTCTCAAAATGCTGTTCAATCTAGAGAAATTAAGTCGAAGATGTCCTTCCGGTTTGCTACCTACTGCGCAGCCTCCTTCATATAAAAGCCGAAGCGGAGCGGTATGCTCACCTTTTCTTCTCTAGCCGCCGTGCTGTTCACTTCGTTCCTGCTGCGTTCCCACGTTCCGCATTCCTCGGTAACGCCGTTTCCATGCCATGCGCTAAAGGGACGCCGAAGGACGGTTCGTCGACTCGTACTATTCGTTCGACGTCCCCTCAGGCTTTGCCAGTAGTGGACAATGTTGAAATACTTAAACTGAGAATGGAACAGGATTCATTGGAACAAGCGCTTCCTCCTCCGAATCCCTTTCTTTCCGAGCCATCCCTTCCAGTACCCTGCGATACTGCAGGTACGTCCCCGATTCCTTGTGGCCAGCCTCCGCCGGTACGGGACGTGCGTTCCCTGTCCGAAGAGCTCTCTCAAACAAAGGAACGGTTTGCTTGCCTTAAACTCCAACTCAAAGCCCGGAAGATTGCTGCCAAGCTGGCTTCCATGGGACCACAACTTACTCCTTTGGACTTGTCTTCATATTCCTCTCAGCCTTCGGTAACGGGACGTTCCACTACTCAGCGGACTGATGATCCTCTCACCTCATCCCAAGTGCATACTCTTCTGGACTCTTCCCTCCAAACTTTCAAGCGGAAGGCACCTGTCTCAGCGTATACTACGTCTTGGCTTGCTTCCCCTAAGCGTCACCGTCCCTCTATTGAGGATGCTGGTCCTTCTACCGTTCCAGATCATCCGCCTCCATGTTCCGTTCCGCCAGCTCCTTTGCCAACACCGCCCGTTCCGCCTGCGGACAACGACTTTGACTCTTACTACTCACCTGACCCCTCCCTTTCCGATCAGCCTGGCCCTCCGTTCCAGGGGGATCCTGATCACTCGGGAGATCCCACTCCCTGAACTATTAAAAACTGTTGAGGGGATCATTCCGGACTGCTTCCTGTACCTCAGATCCATCTCCAAAAATCGTGGTCTTGTGACTGGTTTTGGCTTTGGCCTCCGTGACCAACTCCCATACCAGCCTCCGTTATTGGGGCAATCAACAACGCTTCTCACCACGTTACTCAGAACTGGCAGCGTCCTCTTTGGTAACGGGACGCCTCTCGAATTGGATAAAGATCCATCTCCGCCTCGTCCGGGCCGTGAAAGTTACTTCTTCTTCCGTCCCATCGGGGAGGGAACGGCCAATCCAAGGAACTTTGATACTTATCCTCAGTCAGAATTCCTTACCGCCGATACCAAATTGGATTGGATTTTGGCTCCTCCCTCTATCTTCCTAAAAAAGCTGCAGTTCCTGTTTTCGTCCTGCGCTACAACGACCGCATCCTTCGCCTTGGCCTCCATGCTGCGTCCCAAGCGGACGTCCTCAGCACTGCCACTAACACACTGTGTGAAAGACTCTACACAGATCCTCCTCCTGAAGACACTCGCCAACTAGCGTTCCTCATCAATCAAGTTTTAGGAAGAGTTGCTTTGCTACCTACCACGCCATCAATTGGTTCACGCGTGCACTCTTCAACTCCACACTCCTCCTACGAGAAATAGTCCGGAACACTGCTCCTAATCTCCACGATTCAACTCGTCATCTCCTCCGGAATCAACCTATCCACGAATCAGAATCCCTTTTTCACGGATTGATTCCTAAAGTGGCCCCTCACCTTGACATCTCCCATAAGCCTCGTTGCAACAAGAATCACCAGAATCGACGGCCGCGTTCTGTCCCACCCTCCAAGCCTGACCAACCTAAGGAGATTGGAAGGTCACGAAGACTTCAGAACCTGCTCCGCCGCCGGTGCCACGTTCCACATCGCCCTTTCCATCCCGTTCCCAGAGACGGGGACGTGGTCGTTTCCTGGGGCGCCCTTCCACTTCTGACAGACGACAACGTTCCTCCTCTCGTTCCCGCAACAGGGGACGTGACAATTACTGACATTTCACCTCCCCCACAAGAAGTAGGGGGACGTCTTCGGTTCTATGTCAAAGCTTGGTAGAAGGTAACCTCCGATCCAGTGATCCTTTTCTATTATTTTACGCGGCTTCAAGCCAAAGTTTTTACAGCATCCCCCCGTGCAAGATCCACCTTGGGAACTGGAAGCGCCAGTTCCCATTCCGCTCTGGACAGAAATAACATCCCTTCTTCGAAAACAGCAATTCGTGTTGTGTTACCCCCGTTCACCCCAGGTTTTTACAGCAGCATCTTTCTATGCGACAAAAAATCAGGCGGAACGCGCCTCATTTTCAACTTGAAGCCACTGAAGCAATTCATCCTCAATCCACATTTTCAAAGGGAAACAGTCTCGTCCATCTGAGACTTCTTACAACCCAACGATTGGACAGTGTCACTAGATCTTGCGGACGCTTACCTTCACATTCCGCTTCATGCCTCTATCCGCCACCTATTCCGTTTTCTACTGGATGGAACAGTGTTCGAATTCCTCTGCCTTCCCTTAGGACTAAATGCTGCCCCACGCATCTTCACCATGGTCCTACGTCCCATAATCGCCTATCTCCATCAACAAGGCATCGGCATCCAGGCCTTCCTAGATGACGTGTCTTCTGCCCCATCCCAACCAGTCAACACTCTCCAACAATCTACACAACGTCATGTCTCTTTTTCATCACCTGGGTCTGGGGATAAACCTCTCGAACTCCTAGCTCCAGCCCGCTCAATCTTTCGTGTTCCTCGGGGTATTCGTTGACCTCAAACACTCGACTGTCATGCCATCCCCGGAATGCATCGAAAATCACCTACGTTCCGCCAGCCCCTTTCTACACATGCCCCTCCACACTTTCTGGGATCTTGCCTCCACCATCGGAATCGTCGACTCCTTCGCCGATTTCGTCCCTTATGGCAGGTGGATGGCACGACCGTTGCATCATTTCCGTTCCGCTCACTGGGGCAATCCCCAACTGGCCTTGTCTCTACCATCCCAACCTCTCGGTCCCTCATTCCCCACCGACACCTTCAGGTGATGGACGGACGTCCTCAACCTGACAGCTACAGTTCCTCTTCACGAACCACTCCCTCAGGTCCATCCTTTCACGGACGCGTCCCAAACAGGTTGGAGAGCTCACATCGAAAACCTGACCATCTCTGGCGAATGGCCAGCTGGGACGACGTCCCACATCAATTATCTGGAACTATTAGCAGTCCTCCTTGGCCTTCGACATCTCCAGGAGCATGTGACAGGACGAACAGTACAAGTCCTCATAGACAACACCACTGCTGTGGCTTACCTCCGGAAGGGAGGCAGAACGCACTCCCTATCCCTCCATCAGATCACCTCTCAGATTTTCCAATTGTGCATCCAATTTTGTGTCTGCTTCCTGCTATTCCATATTCCAGGATCATTGAACGTGATTGCCGATTCTCTCTCTCGCCGGGAGCCGCCCACCAGGGAATGGACGCTGCATTCAACCATTTGCTCCGCCCTGTTCCGCCTCTGGGATCGCCCACTGGTCGCCACGAGGTACAATGCCCGACTTCCTCTGTTCGTCAGCCTCTTCCCAGACCCTCGTGCATGGGCGGTGAACGCATTAACCCTAAATTGGGATCACCTCTACGCATACGCCTTTCCCCCGCTTCGTCTCCTCCCTCTCGTCCTGCCCAAAATCGCCAACTCACACGGACGATTCCTCATAATAGCACCGAATTGGCCTGTAGCAGCTTGGTTCCCACTGGTAAACCTAAACTGGTAAAAGGGGCCGCCAAGTTCCGAACGGTTCGGCCCTTCAAAGGAGTGATATCAACACAACAAAACATTTCCCAAATTAATCACACCGAATAATACTTCGTATGTTAGATGAAAACTTGAACATTGCTACCGAAAGTAGCAATGGTCTGGTTTTCATTTAACCTTCGAACTATTAAGCGGTGCGATTAACTTGGCTAATGTTTTGGATGTTGATATCACTCCTTTGAAGGGCCGAACCATTCGGAACTTGGCGGCCCCTTTTACCAGTTTTGGTTTATGATATGATACAGAAATTAGTCTGAAATAAATGCATGAACTTTTTTTTTTACTTTTACTAAAAGGTTCTGTAACTGTAAGTATTTAAACACTTCTTCTGTAAGTATTGATTACTCGTTCAGTCAAGTAATCTTGCATAAAAGGTGATGTTTACTGTAATCACTAATTGAACTTTTTATTTCTTTTAGTGCATTTTGCCTTGATCATAAAATTAAACCACTGTCAACAGCTGATTTTGGCAAAGTTATGAAGCAAGCCTTTCCAAGTGTTCGGCCTCGGCGATTGGGAACACGCGGCAACTCAAAATATCCTTTTGGACATAAGTTTATTGTCTTTACCAGTAACACACCCATTCAATCATCTATGTTTCATCTTGTTTTGAAAGTGCGAAGTAAGGATACGCATTACTCGAGCCCAACTGAGTATGCAACTTGTGCTCGCATCCGTACTCAAAAAACTCTTAATCCAGTGAAAATGAGTAAGACGACATAGTAATATACCATAAATCGTGTATTACAAGCCCAGTTGAAGCTAAAGCCCACCCCCTAAAATGCTGTAAAGTCAAAATCATGAAATAGTGGAGCTAAAGCCCACCCCTCAAATTGTTGTTTTTCTACGAAAAATTATCTAAAAGTTATATGATGTGAATAAAGAGAGTACTGCTTGGTATGTTTACTAGCCCCTTATCTCTCCCTGTAGTAATAGTGGACTCTTTCTTTTGCTCCTAGCACCTGCACAAGGCCTGGGCATCTCTCAACCTAAGCCTCCTTCCTTCTTCACAGCAATAAAAAGGATGTAAAAATTGGTCTTTCAGAGATTGTTCAAAAGCTTCGAATTTTCTGTAATAGATGTCCAGAAAGTAGAGATGTGCGAGTAGAAAAATTTGAATTCGAGTCGAGTCGAGCCGAGTTTGCAACAGAAGAATCGAGTATCGAGCCGAGTTCGAGTATTTGATGAAAATATTTTGTTTGCAAGTTTCTCTTCAACTTGGTAAAATAATAAGAACAAAGATGGTGCTTAGCTGACTGTGTGGGTCATGGTTTTCCAATTTTAAGGATATAACTTGAAAATGGTTTCAATTATTAGCTTTTAATCTGCACCACTGGAAAGCTCTCGTCGAGACGATCGATTTGGTATATTGGAATGTCAAAATCGGTCAAAAATTGACGAAGTTATCGCATTTTCGCCGGATTAGAGTTTTTCGAGTATGAACGCGAGCAGCGAGCCGAGTTCGAGTACAAGTTTCATACTTGGCTCGGCTCGAATTTTTCGAGTATCGCACATCCCTACCAGAAAGGTTAGAAAATTGATAATGCTTGATTTAAAGACCACCCCTATTTTTGCCAAATTAACTATATAAGCACATGGGCGTTTAATCCACGATTTACGGTAGAAGGCACAATTCGCCAGTCTTTGACTGATTTTGACATTCCATAACCGAATTCATCGTCTCAATGATTGCTTTCAATGGTTAAATTAAAAGCCAGTTGCTCGAACAGTTTTCTAGTTTTGTATACATCGACCACAGGCAGTTACGTATAAATAATCTCCCAGTTTTTTTTAATTATAACTGGAAAATGACTTAAGCTACTGGCTTAACTGTCGTTGAGACGGTGAATTTGTTAAATTGGAAGGTTACAATTGGTCAAAAATTGGCAAAGTTATCACATTTTCACCAGGTTCGAGTTTTTCTTGTCGTTGAGAGCATGTAGAAACTTGCAAACAAACTGTTTGCCGAATACTCAACTCTCCTGTTGCAAACTCGGCTCAGCTCTAACTAAAATTATTCTACTTACACACCCCTAGTGTAAAGGAGTTTGGAAAAAAAATTAAATTGGGGAATTGGGTAACCCTCTCGAATGTAAATTCAGTAGCAGTCATCACTTCACCAGTAGGTCTGAAAAAAACACTCTCCTTTTCTTAATTCGACTCATCTTGTAGCCAATATACATCTTGCACCTTGTACAGGTATCCAGCAGGAAACACTCGTACAGCCCTCGTAAATCTTGGCACAAAACTGCATACCATTTGTCTCTAGCTAACTTACATAATACGGTTCCAGAGGCAGCTCTATTTGAGTGTTGCTAGTTACCTTTTGGCTAGTAGGGGTAAAATTTAAGTGCCAACTGTTGATTTTCATTCGCCAAACGTTTTTCATTCGCCAACAGAAAAGGGAGAGGGTTGGATCCGGGAAAGGGCTGCAAACTTCCTTATGCTCAAAGACAAGCTAATTTTAAAGATGAACCACATATTGTTAACATAAATTCATATACAGTAGCACTTTCAAGAATTTAGCATCTAAACATTGCGCATTTGACATATTGTACCTTACCCAGGGCAAAGTTTTACCTAAATGCACAAAATCGAGTTTTACTCGTATTTGGCCCATGCTATCACCTTTAAAGATAGCTTGTCGCCAATATTAATAGGTTACGGAAACTTGGATTGTACAATGTCAATTATGAATTTTTTTTTAAATCTTAGTCAAGGGACAAATAATGTAGACAGGGTTTTTTTGTTTAATTTAGAAAATTAATAAATACACCTCTGAAATTTACAAAAAAAATTGCATAACTTTATTCACTATATTTATTTATGTAGCATTTCTTTCTTTCTTTATATATTTTTTTGGCATTTTATGTCCCTAGAGCAAACTGTTTCCAGGTTGCCACTTACGAGAACAGCAATTTGCGCTCAACAAAAAAGTTCTAAATCGAGGCCTGCTACCCTCTACTTATAAATTTTGTTGAGTACTATAGCCAGCAAAGTGTCAATTTTTGTCACTTGTTGTGCTGTGTTCACAAATTAAATTAATTTATTCCTTGACCACTGGTACGTACTGCTATGCAGGTTTGCGAAAAAGGCTGACGCTTGATACTCCTACACTTCCGACTGTAGACGTTGGACGTGATACATCGCACGATGAGGTAATCTATTTTGTCCTAATACAATTTTGTTTATTCATGTTTAAAGTCGTAACTCGAAATATATTGCTATGGTCTATGCTGTGAAACCATCGACTCATCATAAAAACAATAACAAAAAGTTCGCCTAAATTCACGTCAAGGACACCACTTTCTCCTGCAAATTTTCGACATCCCTCAGATGTCTTCTTCAGGCCTTGAGGACGTTCATACTTTCCAGTACATCTTTCTTTCCGACCACTTGAACATTCGAATTTGGCGCCCTCGTAGCCTCCCGTATTGATCTGGTTGCACGCGATTCCCACTACCAAGTCACCATTGACGGTCAAACTGTTTGCTGAGGTTTCTGTCTACCAGGTGGGTAACTTTGGGATACACAGAGCTCTGGATGTTCATCAGATACATGAGAAGAAAGGAACCTAGAGTGAACATTTAGGGCCCTGCATACCCCAAAGTTATTCACCTGGTAGGCAGACCTCAGCGAACAGCTTTACTGTCATTGACGCCTTGGTAGTGGGAATCACATACATCCCGGTCAACATGGGGGGCTACGAGGGTAGCCCAATTCGAATGTTCAAGTGGTCAGAAAGAAAGATGTAGTGGAAAGTCTGAACATCCTCAAAGCCTGAAGAAGATGAGAGGGATGTCGAAATTTGCAGGACAAAGTGGTATCCTTGAAGTGAATTATGCAAATGTTTTGATGTTGTTTTTATGATTAAAGTCGTAAATGTGTGGAACATATTTCAGAAGGAAAAAAATTACTCTTGGCAAAAACCGATAATTTTGTCGTTTTACTTTGGTTGTTGTGGTTCTCCGGACCATCGCCTGAGGAAGCCTGTTAGTAAAAACAGTCGAAAATTTGCCAGTTTTCAGCATTGAAATGTGGACTTTTTGGTTGGGCATAAATTGTACTTTTTATCAAATTACTCTGAAATGTGGCCAAGAATTAGCCATTACTGAAAAAAAATACCAAACAAGTCTTAAATTAGTCAACCGCCAAATGCTACTCGAGTAAATAGTTTACTGAGCCAAATAACTTCCTAAAATTTATTTTAAAATTTTCAGTCTTGATAAATTGGTGTACATTCATGTCAGCAGACATGGCATGAGTGTTGTCATAACTTTTGAAAGGCTGTAAATGTAGGCTGTAAATTAATAGGCTGTAAATGTAGATCTTTAGAAAGTAGGCGAGAAAAAGTCTTTAAAATATATGATTCAAATGCCATAATCCATTCATGGAAGGTAAAAATATGAACAGTTCTGTTTTGATTTGCCAGGGATATTCTTGTGAACCATGGAACGTATGAGGAGACGGAATTTGCAATGATAAAAATGGGTAATAGGAGAGATTACCTACACAACTGAACCGGTTTGTTGCACCACATTGGATTCTTACTTCTGGCCAGAAGCGAATAGACGAGGATGGAGGGGCGATGCGAGGTTGGAGAGGCTCACCATTATACGCTTCCCCATCCTTAAACTGCAGCGCACCATACCAAACGATAGGTTGCTACCGACCACTAAGCTACACACCATCACAAAAGGATTTGGAAATAAATGCGCCTTCTTAACTCTTTGTCTAAAGCATGTAACAGACCTGGATGCTCAATTCACAAACTGTCCCTAGGTGTGCTAAGCAGGAATACCATACGAGTACAAACCAATCAAAAGGAAAAAACTTTAAAAACACAGACCACGCAAGTAACAGTTTACAGGCGACTTTCGGTACATTTAATGTAGGCTACTTTTTTTTTGTTTCTCCTTGTAACCACTCGCTAGTTCAAAACCGATGTAACGAAAATAGGTGATTGTCTAAATTCACAACAGTTCCCAACGTAGAAAGTTCTTTACAACCTGATCAACTGTCACCCTTGTCTTTCGTTCACAGTTGAAAAGGAGATAGATCACCGAATCCAGTTTCTTGATGCCTTGCCATACGACCTGACCGCACCCGTACATGGCTGCCCTACTCCAAACCAATTCAGACCACGAGGATGATCTCATTCCACTCGGGGCACCTTAGAGCACAGTTACCGACTCTTTTGAGCAATGAAATGACCAGGTTGAGAGTGATGTACCGCTTAACCAACCAAGAAGAACCAGAAGAGCATTTTCAAAGAGCTAATGATATCTTGCGAGACAAGTCAGTACGGTGATCTCCACAGCTAGGAACTGGTAGGAGAACCCAGACAGAACGTCTCATGTTTACACCTCCATCCAAGTGGTCACTTCGCCCCAAGCAAACGTGAAAACATCAAACGGATCCTCACAAGAATTGGAGGCAGATGCTGCTTCAAGAACCCACCGAACTTTAAGAGCATGATCCAAAGCCTTCCTCTTGTGATGAGCCAAGTGAACCCCGTGAGAGTCACCCACCACCTAAGGCAAAAGGTCAAAAGAAACCAAAAAAAACCGTGCTGAGCCTTGACCACAAATTGACCACGAGTGCAACACTCCCTCCAAGCTACTTATATACCGCTCTAAGGAACCACCACTGCCCATAGGACCCCAACGATGCTTATCCCCAGTAACTCCCACAAAGCCAACATCCAACATGAGAACGAACACCCGATCCTCAAGTCCCGAATGCCAAGGGAGCTGTCTACACCATTACTTGATCCTATTGCAACTCCATATACATTGGAGAAACCAAGCGACGAATTAGCCAACGGTACAGGAGCACATCCTAGCAGGAAAGTGGAAAGACAAAAACAACGGAGTGGTGGTCCACCTTGGCAACACTAATAATCAAATTGAATACGTAAAACACTCAGGTGCTACTTAAAATCCAATTCTCTATTCGAGCCACGCCTAAGAGCATTTAAGTTCACTTCAATCCAACACTTCCAAAACGTTAATGTTCCTTGATGAATATACAAGAACCGACCAATCAAAATGTGATCAATATTGTTACTCCCAAACTGGCAACAAAGCTCACCACAAGTTGACAAGCTCAGGGAGGGTCCCTTCAGCAAGGCAAGTAGTTCAGTGGTTAAGGACATACTTCTACGTCCCCTCTTCCATATCTTCCGGTACATGTCAGGAAGGCATATATATCACTTCGAGGCAATGCCATTCGGGCTCAGCACAGCGCCACGTCCAGCCTGCGACCGGTAGTGGGTTATCTGCATTACCATCACATACGCTCACGCTCACCTTGTTTACAACTGCCCACGGGACCTCCTACAGAATCTTCGGTTTTGCCTATCCGTCTTCACGAGACGGAGTCTTGGCATCAACGCTGCAAAATCACGCTACCTCCCGGGACAAACCTTCATGTTTGTGTGGGCGTTGTTAAAAATTGTTCAACTTCCTGATACGCACGTCATCAGAGAGGAGAATGAAGCTGGCCTTTTCCTTAACATCTCTTCGGTGTCTACTGAATGCTGCCAGAAAGCTAGGAGCGGGGATAGGACAAATGGACTCCTTAGCGACGCTTGGGTGCCTGCAGGACAAAGCCCCCTCACTGGTTCAGGAGAAACGAGTGGTCTCTGCAGCATTCCTGGGACGACGCCTTTTCCTGCGTAATCTGCCCGAACTTCCCTGCAGTGAAGGCTGTAGTGGTGGCATTGTTCGGCGTGACTGCCACTACCCTTCCCATCATAAACGTTGACAACGTCCTTACTGTGCAGACAATAGCTCTCAGTTCTAAGGTTTTGATATAAGGACTCTTTTCCCTCTGCGACCATATTCCCGAAGTGTATGAACGTCCAGGGATGCTCCTCAACCCAAAGTTGAGGCATTCATGAAGATCAGAAGATGCAGGGAGGGGTGGGGGGTTAAGGCAACCTGACTGATAGAGGTGCCGGTACTTTATTCCCCCCCCCCCTCCTCTGGCACTGGATTTTCTTCTGCTCTTCACGAATGCGAATGCTATCAACTTTGGGTTGGGGAGCACCCCTGGATGTTCACAAACTTCGGGAACATGGTCACAAGGGGAAAAGTGTCTTGATATCAAAACCATAGACCTGAAAGCTATTGTTTGTACAGTGAGGACGTGGTCGACACTTATGATGGTGAAAGGTAGAAGCAGTCATGCTGGATAATACCATGGCCGTGGCATATATGCGAAACGGGGGGGGTTCTCGTACCCTGATGAACGAAGTTTCTGAATTGATCGGCCTGTGTCTGGTGTTTCGTGAGATACTGTTACCCAGACATATTGCGGGGAAGTCGAATGTCCTGGCTGACGAAATTTCACGAACAGATAGTTCCCACGACAGAATGTATGTTATACCCCTAGGTTTGCCGGATGGTCTTCACCGCCGGGGAACGCCCTAGACGGACCTGTTTGCCATCCTCTTTAATGCACAATTCCAGAACATTATCTCTTTTTTTCCGGACAGTCTCAGTATCTCATGCTGTCTCACTGTTTTCCCAAATGTGTAGACTCGGATGCCCCTATTCCTCAGGTGAGAATATGACTGTGCCTGTAGACGAGATTGTGGCGGCGTGTTCATGGCACAACAAAAACACCTTCATCAGCCATTAGCTGTGAGATGTCAGTGAGGCTAGTGGAGGTGCAAACCTGCATGAACATGTTATAGCCACCAGGTGTGTAGGCAAAAAGTAGTGTGGCTTGAATACCGAGGAAGTCAAGTGAAGCTTTGCATCAAGTGGGTGCTTTTGGGAGATTAGAGTTATCACCTGTGCCGGTAGCTCCGGGGTTGAATCAACCCACCTCCTGTTGCACCAAGTCAGCCAATAATTAAAAGGAAGTGTTTCTACTTGCCGGTCAGAAAATATCCACTACCTGTAAATTTAATTGCATTTAGTTCCTAAGTGCTGTTTACCCTGGAGGATTTTTAATTCTTGCGATATGCCCAGCTCATTCGCCCATCTGCGCATGCGCAAGCATATGCAGACCCTCCATAAATAGGGCTACGGCGAAAGCCAGCCATCTCTTTTCCTCCAGCGCTCGTCCGCGACGCACACTGTTACCCTGGTTCCTCACTTTCATCTTTCGCTTTCGTCTTTCATCCGTCTTTCACCATGAAGAAGCCTACGCCTGGAGACCATCACCTTTCTCGTCGAAAGTCCTTCGTCCTGCCTACACTTGAAGATCATCACAAGAATCTCTCGAAAGTACTTCGTTCTGAAGATCGAACGTGAAAGCCCCTCGTCCATGTGGCCTCTCATCGAAAGCCTTTCACCAAAAGACCACTCGTCGATTGCCTGTCACTTTCTTCACCTGTTGCTGTCGTCGAAAGTCTTTCATCTTTCACCTTGCTTTCATTGAAAGTCCAAGATGGCGCTGAATCCACTGGCACCCCGACGCTTTCATCCCGTACCCCCGAGCACTTGTCGGAAACCCAAGATGAAGCCGTCTGTCCGTTATTCATCGACCTCTTCGGCTGACCTTCGTGTGTTCCCCGCATCGTGTCGCATCTCCGTCGTGACTGCCGCCCGTTTGCCTGTGCATCATTGCCACCCATACGACTTCTGCTTATCAATCGTCGGCAACTGCATTCCCCACCTAACTGGAATCCCCTGCTCTCTATCGCCGAGTTTCGTCGCTTTCCCGTCGACGCACCTTGCAACCGTCTTCTGCCGCTCATCACTTTCATAAACCTTCACCGCTTTCACCTCTTTCATCACTTTCATCCAAGTTGGTGTCACATCACTTGCATCGCTTTCGCCGCTTTCACGTCTTTCGTCACTATCATCCAAGATGGAGTCACTTGCATCGCTTTCACTGCTTTCATCGTTGCAGCCTTGTCGGACCGACGTGCTTCTCACCTGAATTCTTCCTTTTCTGCACATCAATTCTAAGCTGCTGTCCCTCATTATTCGTCTGAAACAGCCATCCTAACCTTCAATCATGTGCCTGCTGTCCCTCATCTTCGATGTAACAGCCACTCAACCTTCTATCAACGCCTGCTGTCCCTCATTTACATCTCGAGCAGCCATTCGATCCCATGGTCAACGAGCCTGCTGTTCCTCATCTTCGCTGTAACAGCCACTCAACCTTCTATCAATTCGTCTGCTGTCCCTCATTTTCGTCTACAGCAGCCATTTGAACTCATGGTCAACGAGCCTGCTGTCCCTCATCTTCGCTGTAACAGCCACTCAACCTTCTATCAACTCGCCTGCTGTCCTTCATTTTCGTCTCCAGCTGCCATTTGAACCCATGGTCAACGAGCCTGCTGTCCCTCATCTTCGCTGCAACAGCCACTCAACCTTCTATCAACGCCTGCTGTCCCTCATTTACGTCTCCAGCAGCCAATCGAACCCATGGTTAACGAGCCTGCTGTCCCTCATCTTCGCTGTAACAGCCACTCTGTAGCAGCCATTTCAACCCTTTATCAACGTGCCTGCTGTCCCTTATTTTCGTCTCTTGCTGCCATTCTAACCCTTTGTCAGCGGGCCTGCTGCCCCTCATCTTCGCTGTGACAACCACTCAAAAACCCGTACATCATTATGTTCTTCTCGCCGGTTCGACCGTCGACCTCGGCAACAACAATCCACAACCACCGATTCCATACGGTCAACGCCAATTTCGTCTGCTCCTCCAACTTCGTCTAACCCTCCCATGGATCCTCGTCACCCACATCCTGGCATCAACATAATGAACTTCCACCTATGACTCATCGCTTCATGGAGGAGCAATCTAATAAATTTCTTACAAGACCAACCCTGTCACCATCGGTGCTCCCCCCCCCCCCATATTCACATGATGGGGATGGAACCCTGATCTGGCACGAATTCCCGACACCTGCACTTGCGCCGCAATTGTTTCAAAAAGAGCCCGTTACGACCCTCGCACTGCATGCCAATCTCTGCATGCCAGTGTGACTTCGACACCGACCCGTGTAAGATTTGCCTCACCATACCTATCCACGATTGGCCCCTCATTTGTATGAAGAACTGTGCGGCCAAAAAAACGTTCTCAACAAATTAAAGAAAAGAAATCTCGTGATCGCGCGTTGACCTCTACAAACTCGACTATGACCTCAACCCCCACTTTGGAGTCCCCAACCACTTCATCCGCAACTTCCACCAACCCTTCATCAACTCCTAAATTGTCTTCAGCAATGGAGCCTAACTCTAAACCTGTTGCCACAGTTTCACCTGCAAAAACTAACGCTGCCGTTGCTCCAATCACAGGGCCTGCGGTTGATCATGACACGTCGTTTGGACTTAACTCCACACCATCTAAACATTCTGAACACCCACACTTCAGCGACTCGTCAGTTCTGCGGAAAGCAATTCGTCACCGTCTTGACCTTAATGTTAAAGAACAATCTCGCCTTAGGAAAAATTGTGCCCCCATTGCATCTCATATCCAACACCTGGAACAGAAACTTGCAAACGCTGAAAAAATCATTTCCGCCTACAAGCTCAACATCGAGAATTTAACAGCGAGTAATAATCACCTTCGTCGAAGAGTTGAACTAGCGGATGCCAGATTCCGACGACTATCACCACTTCCAAACACTGTCCAACGCCAACCGATCTTCAAGATTCATCGGTCTCAACCCCCAATCAGACCTAAAATCACACGGTCTCATCGTTCAACCCTAACCACTTCAACCCCCTTACAACTTCAGATTGGTTCAACCATCATCAAACCAACTTCTAACGAATCACCATCTACACGACCCAGACTCCCTGACCTCATGCGTCAAGAACACTGTGCCATCACTTAGGAGTGGATCAGGGCGAATCAGGCTATGCCTCCTGAAAAATATGTTGCCCGCCAAATATTAAGGAAAATTGGAAATTAAGCCAACAGCGAAAATCATACACAAGAA
>JAHWFP010195294.1:24166-60392 GCA_023313725.1 Lithobius niger
CGGACGAGGGAACCACCAAAGGAAGGACTGGTTCACCTTCTTTACTCTCGGTCCACTAACCACCTGCCTTCTTGTTGATGTTTCTGTTCCAGTGATCCCAATCGCTCCCTTCCACAGCTAACATCCTTCGTCTCTACGGCTACGCTATTTACATCGCTCTGCGGTCGATTCCATTCCCTGGTCTTTGAACCGTTTCGGTCATCCACGGCGTTACTGCGTTCCTACCGAAAGGAATGCGGTCGCCTGCCACGGTTCCGTCTTGGTTCCCAGTGAGCAATATAGTCACTGCTCCTCTGCCTTTGGGATCTGGACAGCAACGGGCGAGCTACATGGCTCTACAGACCCGGATTACCTGGTCACCTCGGACAATGAACCACCGTTCAGGCCGTTCCCCGGTAGTCCGTTCCCTTCAGACTCGGCAGCCACTTCAGCCACCTTCTGCAACATTCCCGGCCTTAGTTGCCGCATTCCCTATGGAGTCATCCAGAAGTTGGTTCCAACAAAAGACACTCCGCCGTCGGTTGCGTTGCTCGCATCTCTCAAGCAGCGTTACCTGCAAATCCACGGATTCCTTCATCCAGCCGTGCCATTGGATAGCGGATGTCTCCTGCTCATGCCCCGTCTTTGCCCTCGCCCATTCTAACGGAACCTCTTGGTTCCGCTGGCGATTTGTCACCAACACTTCAGGCATGGTTTGCTACCCATCTGCCAGTGCCGTTCCCCACGTTCCGGCCTTCTTTCCATGACTCGTCAGCATCACCCGTTCCATGTTTTCCTCCTGGACCTGCTGCAACGTCAGCAATGCCCAGACCTGCACCTCCTTCTCCGACCAAGGTTCAAAGGTCCGACGAAGACTGTTCGTTCCTGAACTATGATGTTTACTATACTGTTTTGGGTCGTGGTTCCCCGGACTTTTAGTCACTGTCACCACGTTCCCCGCACCTCCTGCGGTCTAGCAAGATATAGTTTCCTGGCATATCTCCCATCGTTCCTGCCTCAGCAGAACCTGGCTCTTCGACAGCGACACCAACAGGGAACCTTGTTCCCACCTCTCTGGACACTTCGTGCAGTTCAACTTCTGCTCATCCTTGCAGTATTTCCTGCACTTCCGTCCTGACTCCTCCGAAGTTTCATCAGTTCTAACGCCCAATCGCCAAAGCCACCAGAATTTGTACCTTATTTCCGCGGATGCGCAGTTGGCTCCGTATTAAAAAAAAAAAACAAAAAAAAAACATACACCGATCTGGCTATACCATAAGCTAAGCTACGCCCAAAAAAACGGTTCAGCCGGCCCGGTTCCCCGTTCTGCATCGCCACCCTTGGCGGCCCTTGACAGTAGCAACATACCTTCCGCAAACTGCAAACCTCTTGTTCAGTTTCCTCCATCAATCAACCCATTCACTCTTAAACTCTTTGATACCTCCCGGCACAGCCGAGACCTCTCCGATTCCTTACGAGCAAGTTTTCGTTCACGGATGTTCGTCCCCTCAGGAACGAATTTGCGAACAACATTTCAAGTTGAACTAACCCTCGAGTCATTCTATCTGTCTCTACGCAGTAGTAGGTTACTTCGTTCCTGGCCCCACTCGGGCTTCTGTTACACTACCCTTTCCCTCGCTCCGATTTTCACAATCTCCAAGAGGAACGGAAAACAAACGGGGGAGGAGAAAGACGCCAGACAACTCTACATTAACATACATTAGGATGACGGTTCCTTTCCACTAGACCACAGGGCCACGGTTCCCCATCCAACCTTTTACTTAACCACAGTAACCGAATCTGAGCCAGAAAAACGTCCGGCCTACTCCCTCTCTTACAACAAATTAGACATGACAAGCTCACATTCTATGAGGACTCGATTCCTCAACACCAAACTCCAACTTTTCATTCCTCCGCTCCCACACAGAACCACTACTATCAACTACACAACCAACAACGCTACCCGTTCAACTGCTCATTGCTTCAACTCGAAGAAAAGCCCTGTCACCATTACCGTCACCATACCAGAATCCGTCCGTAACGACCCTAACATCCCATACTCCAGACGGCAATCCTCCTGTATCACCATCATCTCCAATGACCCTCTGGAATCCGGCCATGGCAACAAATCAGCTCCACAAGATATCCTCCTATTCCGTTTGGCAATATGACAACGCCCCACGCTTCTCACCGGTTTTTTCATGGTATAGCTAGAATCTCGCCCTCTTCCATCACAGTGATGCCATGTTCCCCTGGCCGCCATCGAGACAAAGGAGTAGCCTTAGGATTCTGCACATTACAATAGCAACAATAACCACGATCTCAAAACAGCCAGTTCCTTCGTGTGTCTTCAGTGAGGTTTCTGCTTCTTTCGTCCCATTCCGGACGTCATAAACTCGTTCCTCGCCTCATATACTGTAAAGTTCATACTTCAATAACTTAAGCCAATTCATCTCTCAAGACCTCCCACACATCTTTGATTGCCATGGCACGTTCATCCCACCAGAAACAGTGTTCTCTATCCAATTTTCTGTGCTTCAAATTCATCAGTGCTCATCATCGTTCCTTCTCGTTCTTACACACAAACTGTTTCTGAAGTCCGTCGAACGGATGAGGAATTTTACTCACCCTTGCGGCCGGACGAGATCCAACATCATCATCCCTGCAAGATAAGTGTTTTTGGCACTACCGCCTGATTTTCTATCTTGTACCCCACGGTGTTAAGATTGCGGTCCCCTTACTTAAGCTGACCCCCGTTGCGTTCCCTTCACCGCACCAACCCAGCCTCACTGTGGAACCTCATCGTTTCTGTTCACACTACGGATCGATCCGCTTCCACCGGTTCCCACGACCAGTGTAATTCGCTAAGGTCATCTCGGGAATGACTTCACCATAGACTTACTCTAGGGGCGCCGACTTGTACATGAGGGGAAACTGAGCGGACCTATCCCATCTCCGGGTGACAAAGTCCGTTAATAAAAACAGGTAATGTATATTTTCGTCGGCTATAAAAAGACTAAAATTGCAGGGCCTACACCTGCTTTATTTTAGATTTTATTGCCTAACCGAAGATATACATTACCTGTAGTCCCACCCAGGCCTCCCCTCAATTGATAGGTTCTGGGTGTGGAAAAATAATGCCAAGCGGTCGGCTGCATCATGTTATATAGCCAGCCCAAGCCTGCACATGCGCAGTAGGTACAAGTCCGGTTGGGATCCAAGCTCCAAAGCTTCTAGGGGATAATTCTAGCTCAAAAGGAGAATCGCTAATAAAAACAGGTTATGTATATTTTCGGTTAGGCAATAAAAACTAAAATTAAGCAAGTGCAGGCCCTGCAATTTTAGTCTTTATTTCAGTGTATTGGTTACAAATTAAAGAACAACCGAAATTCCTGTTTTTGTTAGGTGCCGGTTTATACAGGGTGTTTCCAAACCGTACGCAGAAACTTTAAGGATGACTTCCACCATATCTTGAACATGGAAATTACTCGTCACGCTCACTTTCAAAAACAGGATACTGTCCGTATTTTGCAAATTTTCGATTGTGTGTCAACAATCTTGATTGGGAGGAGGGGGAGGGGGGGCGGTTGCGACTTAATTTCCCCTACCCCATTTCTGTTTATCGTTCAATGTCTTTTTCAAGTTGTAATACCAGAAATGCATTCTCCAGGAAGAGGTACACAAAACAGCCCTCTTGTGGAAAACCCGTAGGACCAACCGGTTTCGAGAGAAATGGATTGACAGAATACACTGCATGATTCAATTTGGAAGAACAATCCACTTGAATCGGTTGACCTTCAAGTCCGAGTTTATCTGTTTTGAGGTCATTGCGTGATTACGTTCCAAATCGTTCAGTCTGGGGTTATTGGTTTTGAGTTCTTTGCATGATTTCCGTCCGAGAATCTGAGTTACTGTTTTTGAGTTCATTATGTGATTCAAGTGCAAGTCCGAGTTTTTTTGTTGTCAGTTCTTTGTGCGATTCAAGTTCGTAGTATAATACTTGCATACAGTAATGAGGAAATAGCCGATATTCATTTTATGTATGAACGTGAAAATGGTAATGTTTATGAAACGCAACGTTTTTACCAGGCTCAGTTTCCAACCTGTCGCCTTCCCTACCCACCCACATTTACATCCATGCATCGGGGCGCATGGCACTGTTTACCTTCCCAATACTGATGGTGGAAGACCTTGGACCATTCGGAAACCAGGAGTCGCAAAGGAGATTCTGGAAATGGTCGATCATACTCCATCAACAAGCACAAGACAAATTGCTGCTGAAGTAGGGGTTTCACCCGCGACTGTTTAGAGAAACTGCATGAACAACTCCTGCATCCATACCATGTTCAGTGGATGCAGGGGCTGGGAGACTGAGATCATGCACCAAGAGTGGAATTCTGCCGATGGCTATTAGGACAGTGTGCTAGGAACTCCCTTTTCATGCTTATGGTTCTGTTTGCAGACGAGGTCCAGTTTACAAGAGATGCTGTTATGAACTTTCATAATAATCACATCTGGGCATATGAATATCCCCATGCAATTGTGCAATCAAGACACCAGCAGACATTTTCTGTGAATGTATGGGGCGGAATAGTGGGGGATTATTTGATAGGGCCATTTTTCCTGCCGCGAATCCTGAATGATAAAAACTACCTACACTTCCAGCAACATGATTTGCCTGGTTTAGTAGAGGAGGTGCCAGTGCATATAAGGCAACGTGTATATTTTATGCATGATGGTGCTCCTGCACACTTTTACTGTTCGTGAATTTCTTGGAAATGTCTACCCTAATCAGTGGATTGGTAGAGGGCCACCCTTTGCCTGGCCCGCACGTCCCCAGACTGTAATCCACTTGACTTCTTTCTTTGGGGTCATTTGAAGACATTCGTCTACAGACAGCCAGTTCCAAATGTTGAGATACTCCGTGAGCGGATTGATCAGTCCTGGTTGACAGCATGTGGTGAAAATCCTCACTGGTACAGCTTTTGCCCGTGAAGGTCAACCGGTTTCTGTGGATTGCGTATAACAAGGTTTTGTTTGTTCAAATTGAACTATGCTGTGTTTTCTGTTAATCCATTTTTCCATTTCTCTCGAAACCGGTTGGTCTTACTGGTTTCCACAAGAGGGTCGTTTTGTGAATCCAGTTATGGTATTACAACTTGAAAAAGACGTTGAATGATAAACAGAAAGGGGAAGGGGGAAATAAGTGCCCCCCCCTCTCATTTCTGCCCCTTCCTAGGTGGATTTAATCTGCTAATACAGTGCAATAATAGTGGTTATTACCATTACTTCACATACCAAGTCTTATTGCTGTGGCTCAAACGGTTTCCGAAATATTGGTTGGGACGGGATTTTAGGGGCCACCTTCAAGAGGCCGCAGTGCCCTTAGGAAGCATTTTCAGACACATGGTTCTTGGACATTTTAACCTTCATTTGTATGAGGGAAGTCATCGTTAAAGTTTCTGCATTGGGTTTAAAAACACCCTGCATAGAATCAGTCTTGATGTGTAACATTTATTGACAGTTCATGGTAATCAGACTTAAAACAATAGAATAAAGGCCAACTGTCTGCTGTGCTAAGATGTTTTTAATGATTGACACATTGAAAAATAATTTTAAGTATACATTGTTTAAGTAGCATTTCATTATGGGGAGAGGGGTTGTGATTCTTTATTATTGTTGCAACTGTACAGTAGGGTTCGGCCGATATGACTTTTTACTGATACGATACGATACCGATGAAAGGTAAACCGATCCGATCCGACCCGATACCGATACAGATGTCGATACCGATAATAATAACAAATCAAGACTAAAAGTTTATATTTTGTACAAACAATGCAACTTCGGTTTCTGGTTTTGCTTGGGTTTCAACTGTTGAGATTATCCAAAAAGTTTTGTGCAGCAATAACAACATTTTTACTCTTATTCTTACTTATGGCTTCAGGACATTCATTTTCTTAGTTAGATTTCAGTTGTTGTTGTAAAACTTATAGCAGCAGAACCAACAAGTGCCACATTTTCATTCCAAACTGAGCAAATGGCTTTGCTTTTGCTGCACTTGGTGTCAGTATTGCAGGGAAGACAATTGCATTTCTTGGCATAACAAATATCTGTATCGGAAGTCTTATAGTGGTCCGATACCGATATGGCAAAATACCGATAAATACAGATAATACCGATACCGATATCAATATCGGACTATCCCTACTGTACAGTGCTAATTTTTTTTAACTTTCTTTATTTGTATGCTTATAGGAAGCCAAGCTTCTATACTCCTTTCTCAAAGTGGTGGTAACAAACACAGAGAGGCACAGTTGCAGCTCCAACGGAAGCTTCAAGAAAAAGAATTGATTCGAGAACAAAGGCGAAAACTTCAAGAGTTGAAGGGAGAACGTCCACCTGCCAAAGAACGCAGAAGGGCTGCTAGTGGACCTTGCGGCCGGGTTGCCAGACAAAATTCTCGTGTTGGGTTCAGTCAGCCTGCTACTCCTCTTCCCCATAGAGAACCATCTCCACCACCTCCATCGCGATGTGATGGTTCAAACGATAGAGCTCCTGTAGATGTTCCTGGACCAGTTCCAGATGTAACTTCAAATCTGATGAATGGTAAAGGCGACAGTTCTACATCTGCTGTTTCGTTTTCTTGCTTAGGAGAAAATAGGAACAGGCCGTTAGTTGTTGATACCCCAATTATAGATAAAGGTAAGGCTGGGAAAGTACAAATTCCCCGTATCCCCAGCAATCGACAAAGCCCAAAAGTATGTTTAACTTCGTCGTCAAGTATGCCTAGTCTGATAATTGTGCCAACCCACATGCCACAGGCAAAACAGAAGCCGAAATACAAGCCTATTCAGCCTAAACCGCCAAATTCTGAAGAATCTTCACTAAAGCGGTTATCAGATGATAAAGAAACGGGTGATGCACCAAAAAGAATGCACCTGGAAGGGAGGGAACTGGGGAAAGAAGATAGTACTGCTGATCCTGCTCTAAACGACTCGGCTGCAATTGATCGTGTTGCTAGTGAGCTATTTGCGGTTCGTGAACCTGGAGAAGAAGGAATTATGGATTACCTTGATGGCTCATCAGCATCTCTAGATCAGGATGAAGAGTTGTCCCAGTACTTTAATGAAAATAAATCCAAGGCCGCTGGCAACACGGGCCAATCTGCAGAAATTTCTCAGTTGCGCCGCCTCTTAGAACATAACCTTCGCCCCAGCACTGCAGGAATTGGAGGACGTTCACAAACTCGTACTGGCACCCTTAGAGAACTCCTCACTCAGCCTACTCAGTCTACTCAGTTGGCCCCTATGGCAAAAGAAGAACCAACGGCACAAATGTCTTGTGCTACTGCAAGACAAGCAAATATGCAACCTCTTCCTCCGGTTGAAGAATTTTCTGGATATTCTCATAACCCTCAGCAAAGCATTGACTACAACAACATGGCATCGAATATCACACCAGCTATGCTGTCGCTAGGAGGTGTGGCTGCACGGCGTCGAGTTAGTTTTCCTTCTAACCTTGTGGTGGCTTCAGGAGTTGATGGTTCATCATCAGTGCCACCTAGTCCGACTACACGTTGCCGAGCTCTTAATTTTACTCCCATCTCTCCACGCAATACACCGGTTCCTGAGGGGGCACCCAAGGTCACAGCTCCTTCTCAAACAACAAGTGCATCTGTTAGTCCGTTTGTATCACCACGTTCTACTCCTATCCCCCAGTGTCGTTCACGGCATAATTCTGGACAAGCTCCATCTTCATACGGAACTACACCATGCAGCACTCCTTACCCTTCTGAACAATCTTCAACTGCTCCTTCTCCCTTTATCTCGCCACATGCGACGCCAGTCCCTTTCCCACGCAGCCGTCATAACTCTAGCCAGAGCCTTATGCAACGACAAACTTCATTTGTAGGTCCTGCAGTTTCCCGAAATCTGATTGGGCCGTCTCGTTCCCGTCATTCGTCAGGTGCTGCTCTTGCTCTTTTGTCCCCGTGCAGTGCCCCTCTTAGCCCAATGAATTCGGGTACTGAAAGCGAAATTTCTTCAGGTGCACACTTTTCATTGCCCACTCTCGGTGATACACCACAGATGCGCTCCCGCCATAATTCCAGTTCAAGCATACCTCCTCAGTCGCCTCGAAGTGCACCTCTTTCTCCTCAAACACCCCTCCCAAACCTTCCTGGGCTTTACTCGTTTGAGTCGGAAAATGTTGAGTGGTCTCAAACTAATTGGATGGTTTCCAGACATCGCCACGCGTCCACTGGCGCAACAGTTCATCACCACCCAACGTCTGCGACTCATGTTCCCCAAGCAGTAGACCACGATTCTGGCTTTCTTCATCGCAGTCAGTCTGTTCCACTGTATGAGATGTTACAAAACGATCTTGGCCAGTCCCCACAAGATCACATTTCACAATCTTACCCTGCTACTCCGGCTATTCTGCCTCAATGCCATCCACCACCTCTGCCCCAGAACCTAGTCACAGACAATTTTTCTTCCTATTTGGATAATTCTTCACTGGAGCCACCTACCGATCCTTACGTTGCATGTAAGAATTCAAATGACAGTGTGGAATCCCACCCTCCACCTGTTCCGGATGACTTGCAAGTAACATTGGAAGACTTAAGAGAATTTGATAACGATTTCTCCATATTCACAGAAGAATTAGAGCAGCAGCGGCTCAATGGAGGAGGTGACTTGTAAATGGCTGCAGGTCTTGTAGGGGAAAACTGGTCTCCTCTACTTTTAAACCTGTTTGAAGTACAAAACAATTATTTGTGTCTTTTTAGGTGTGTGTCTAGTATGTGTACTGTGGTTTACCTTCAGGTATTTAGGAAGATATTTTTATAATTGTACTCACGTGACAGCGGAACCGTTTGGGAATAATTGCCTTTAATTAGGCCGCACTATTTTCATATATATATGTATATAGTTGTTGGATGCCTGAAAGTTACTGTTCATGTAATTATGTAACTTGTGTTATGTTCTCCATAATGTTACAAAAAATACTGAACCTAATAAGTGTGTATGTGTGCGTGCGTGCGTGCATGCATGTACGGTATGTATGTGTTAGTACGATTGTGTTGTTACGTCAAATTAAGGAAACGATGAAGTGAATAAGTGACAGAATTTAAGCAGCTCCCTGCTCTATAAGTGCTTGGTTGGGAGTTGAGGAACTGCAGGAAACAAGTGTGAAACCAAGTCTGTCCCTGTCACGTGGTGGTCCACTGGTTCTGTGGGGCCAGCCATGCAAATAGTACCTGAAACAAGACTTGTTGGTGGTAAAAGAGTTTTTTTAATTCGTTGACAATGCTATTGTGTGGGTAGAGCCCTTTTTAAAGGTACATTTTTAATCAAATGAAAATAATCATTGACAGAATTAAGAATTATACGAATGAGTGAAGCAGCTGTGGCATATAGGAAATAAACTTTTTGTGGGTCGTTGGAAATCTCTTTTATTGCCCACTCAATAAGTACAAAGTGGATCTCTCTTCTTTTTCACGTAGCTTAATTAAACAGTTTTCTAACCTTTCCTTCACTTAAGAGTTGGTGACAGAAACTGGGTTGCCGTGTGCCTTGTTCTAACCCCTGCAAAAGCAAACAATGCCTTGAGGTCTGTTGTGTTATGTAAGGTTATGATAATTTACACAATAACCAACGTGTGCTAGTTAAAATATTTCTAGTAGATCATTTCTCCCCCACAAGGCTTTAGGGTTTCATGTTGATGGGAGTGTGCAATGTGGTTAGTTGCCAAAAACAATTTTACAGGTCATTTGAGCAAATTGTATGCATTGCCAAATAGTAAATGAGAAACGTGTTTTCTGCAAACATTACAGATAAAAAATTGATTGGGAATTATTCTTTAAAAGCTAGTTATAAGGAATACTCTATTGGTAAAACTAATTAACACGCTACTTCTAAAATGCCAGCTCCAGCTTCCATATCAGAAAGCTCTAGGAAAAACCATTACCAGAATGAATGCCAGGAACAGTATCTTCCTTTACGAAATCCATTCAAGCTATCCATTCTCTTGATGTTTTATTTTAAACATATAACACAGAGTGAATTTTGATTGGTGACAATGAAGCATAAAAATGCTAAATTTACACAGTAGATATAAAAATGGTCCTCAATATTTTATCGGTCTGCTGGCCACTTTCGTCGGAAGGTGTAAACTTAAATGATGGTTGAAAGGTGAAATGATGATGATGATGTAATGACCAAATTTAACCATTGCTAGCTATTGGCCGTAACACATGAAAAGGATCCAGAAGTAAGGCCGCGAAAAAAAAATTGTTGCTTCTCAGGCCCCTTGCTCTTGACCTAAAACTCTGCTGGTCAAAACTTTTTATTGCAATTTTGAGATGAACATCTTATTGTCAAAGAGTGAAGTGCAAGACAATTAAGTTACGTAATTCATTTTTGGGTCTTACACCATTCTATATTTCAATAGTACTTTGTGTTTGCAACTAATTTTTTTGGCTCTTAAAATGGGTAAATTTTATTTGAAATAAAAATTCCAAAAGAAGGACTTTTGCATTTTAAAATAAAATTAAAATAAAAAGCCTTTTCGCCGGGTCACTTTTGTAAATTCAAAATATGCCCAAGAAGCAAAAGAATTGTTTTTTCATGGCCAAAATTGAGTACTTTGTTTTATGCCTCCTAGTATGAGATGAGGTGCTGCTGCCTTTCTTCTCGATTGTGGTAGTTCGGATGGTTAGTTCGGATGTGGAAATGGGGGAAATCCAGAATAGTGGCATCATTCGAATTAGATGGTTAGCCTAGTTCCAATTCGACGTATGGCGAGTGCATGGTTAGCATGAGTTTCTATTATCTCCTTGATGTGTCTGATACATAAATAAAATTGGTTGTGGGTGTGGCCTACTTTATCACTCAGGGCGGGAGGTAGTTATTTTTAAAATGTTTGGATGCTTACTTTGAAATCCAGAAGCCATTGTAAACGAAGCGCTTACCGTTACACACAGATTAACCTTCAATCTTAGTGAACTTTCGATAGTCAATGATGCTTGAGATGTAAATACGCAGCCGACTATCTTCTTCAAGCCCTTCACACTACTTGTAGTCATGTCCTTACGTTATTCGAATAATGGCTGTTCAACATGGCCTCCGCCAGTTGTAAGGCCATTTCTCCACTTTTTTCTCAGACTCTCCCCGTAGAAACTGGAGAACTCTCACAGTAGAAAATGGATAGCTGGGGTTTGAAGGTGCCTGGATATTCATCAGCACCACGTCTGAGAGAAGGCCGTGCTGATGAACATATGGGATCTTCAAACCCTGCTATCCAGTTTCTAATGCGAGAAGAGCTCAGGAAGAATCATGAGGAAAAAAGTGGAGAACTGGTCTTACAACTAGTGGAGGTTACGTTGAACCGACAATACGTATTTGAATGACGTAAGGACTTGACTACAAAAAGTAATGTGAAGAGCCTGACGAAGATAGTCAGCTGCATATTACATCTCCAGCATCATTAACTATCGAATATTCGCTAAGATTGAAGATTAATCTTGAATTCTTTTGAAATTGTGCGAATAAGTGCTTCATTTACAATAGTTATTACGTAAGATTTTATACAGGCTGAACCTTTATTATTTATTTCTATACACAGGAAACAAAAAGTAGTTGACGATGAAGCATAGATTGTACTCAATCACGCTATGGAGATGTAGGGGTCGAAATATTCGGATGCACAGGGGCAAATTGCACTCCAAGATTGCACTTTGCACTCCAGAAGCAACTCTTGGAGTGCAAAATTGCACACCAAAGTTGAATTTTCCATAACTTTTGAACCGCACAAGCTACAGACTTTCGGTTTGCGGCAGTTTAAACAGCTTGGAATTAGATTTCCTGTGGCACCATTCCTTTCAAATAAGTTAAACTCCAGTTTTTACTACTTTTGATTAAACTATGTGTATAGGTTTTTCAGTTCACATCTGAGAGAACTCGAATGCCTACTCATCCAACATTTCCGAAAAGCTTGAATGCCACTCATGAACATGCAAGAGCCAATACATAAATACCTCAGTAAAATCGTCAACCCCTGATCTTTCTGAAGACCTCTCCTCCTGATGGGAGGCTTGCTGAATCCCACTCGTTCAGAGTGGGAGCCACCGTGTCAATCACCATAAAAAAAGCCAGCCATGTGTAAAAATAGCCATTGCGGGAAACTTACTTGTGCAAGATGGACGTCTAAGCAAAGACGTGTTCAAACCCGAAACTTGCCCGATGAATACAGAAGGTTTTAAAAAAGCAACATTTCTGTTGAAAATTCGCACTCTGACAACGAAAGTTGTTACTGGACTTTTAAGGTAAAACGTTTTTCGTTCTCTGGTGGACACCATATTTTGTCTACAAATAATTCTTCCAGACCACAATTTTTTGGTAAAGAGTACAAATGCACGTGCACATATAATCAATTTACTAACAATCGTGTAATTAACCATTTCAAATGCAGTTTTTTTGTGTTGAGTAAAAAGAAATGTACCTAACTTTTACTAGGTAGCATGCCCTCGTTGCTTGCCCTCTTTGGTTGAAAAGCATCACAAGAATTGAGCTCCCAAAACCATGCATTTGTTGAATATGTCGTATGACGGTCACAGCCCAGAAAGGGATAAACATAATAATGACAGGTGAAAAGTTGAAAGTGAGATGATGAGCAGGTTTTCCCAGTGAGATACGTCCCACAAAAAAAAAATGGTTTGAAACTGAAAAAAAAAATGACATCAAACATAGCAATTTTATAACTTTGAAAACCTTCTGCAGTAGACTGGGTTTTGTTAATGAACGAGATTCTGAGCATTCGTTCTTATAATGGTTTATCTTCACGTTTGTGCCAATATGGGTGCCACATACATTTGTGTAAACGATCTGGCTGATTTAAATCCTCCTTTAACCCTTTAGGGATGGGTGCACCCAAATGCGACCGTCGTATAATTACTGCTTTAAATAAAAAGCTGTTTTACAAGTTAGACTCACTATTCGCACGAGAAACCATAATTTTCCGAAGTCGGGATATCAACTGTATTCCCCTGATGAAGGCAAACGGACAGTTGTTTTTCCCTTTAGGTTGTCGAAAGTTTGCGGCTACAGTTGATATCCCAACTTTGAAAAATGAACGCTTATAGTGAGTCTACTTTTCGAACTTTGAAAGTAAAACACCCCATGAAGTTTCTACATGTCAGATGGAAAACTTCCAGCCAATTCTAGTAAAACAACAAAAATGGGATATGAAGGCCAGATCATTACGGAAAAATATGACCAGTTTCATTTCCTTATTTCCAAGTGGGTGACAACCTACAATTTTGTTGTTGTTTCAAGTCAGTTCAAAGCCCGTGCTTTTAAAGCACAAATGCAGTCCTTAAAGGGTTAACTAGAGTAGACCTAATGAACACAGAAATGAGATTGGATAAAAATATAAAATTGTAGTAAAAACTACGGCTGTTCCGATACCACTTTTTGAAATTCAATGATGGCACTGGCAAGCAAAGTATCGGCAAACCGATCCAATACTTCGCAAAAAAGAGCCAAGTACTGAAACTAATGCAAATAGTTTGATCAAATCGGAACTTTCTTTTGTTAACAAGTGATGGTTATTTACACTGGTACAAATAAATAAAAAAAATCGATTCATTTGGGGATGAAATGTGAATAATTACAAAAATTATATGGTTTGTGTTGCTGAGCCACAAAAATGTTAAATAGTATCGCTTGCAAATATCGGATGAATGTGGAATTTGCCGCCCGATACCGATATCATGTTATCGGTATCAGAACAGCCCTAGTAAAAAAAAAAACCTACTTGAAATCATGAAATGTTAAATTGTGGATGCTGGAAGAGATGGCTGAAAAGGGACGTTGGTTTATGTAGTAATAGCGGTGTACGTAATGACAGTTGCTCACATAGCAGACTACGCACATGCATACAGTTTGCAGTGTTATCGCAGTTGTTGAAAGACAGCTCCTAATGCCCTTCAGTTTTGGTTATCATTTGTCAGCAAATAAACATGTTTCTTAAATAAATTTTAGCATACGGGAATAGGAAGGGAAGTCGTTTTGTGTTTCATTGATGCGCAGAAAAATCATTAACATGGATATGTAACACTAACAACTAATTGACAGTAAAATAATGGATTATTTGTGTATGTGAGCTATTATTTTTTTTTATTAAACCAAGAAGATAAACCGTTTGGTTCTTAAGCGTACCAACTGAACACATACTTTTACGTTTTGCTAATATGTAATACTGTCCTCGTTAACGAAATTGGTGGTAAGAGGAAGTTTATGCTTGTTGCAAAATGTTTGTATTACAATAGAATCTCAATTATGCAAACATACGTTGGTCCCAGTTAATCTGGATTACCGAGATCTACTGTAGATTCTAACGCAAGCCGTATTAATTAGGGCAGTGTTTCTCAGAACAAATGAAGTGCTCAAAATTGTGGCGCGTATCTTGTATCAGATTCTGTGATTGTGTTCTTCACGATGCTGCAATGCCTTTTCATTTAAAAAAGAAGGTTAAGAATATGCTGCAAATGAAGTCTTGTTAGTTCATTACTTTTCTTTAGAATTACGTATATTTATTTTTTCTGTTGAAAGAAAATGACAACTGATCCAAATCTAGAATTAAAGGCATTACTCCATTGGTATAGAAAGGAAAAGACCGTTGCCGCACAGAAGTGATGCAGATTGTGATTAATGTCAGTAAGCAATGGGGAATGGCTCCCTGAAATAAAACAAATGTGAAAATATTAAATTTGAATTCTATATCTGGCACGTGGCGCCTGTCTATTTAAGGATTTGTCCGCTTGCGGTCCAAGCCACTCGCGGATTTCCAACGTGTAACGAGCTTGGAATGCAGATGTACCTGTTCACAAGGGTGTGGTATACCATCATGCCACCGTTCTTCTTCCGTGAGCCGTACGAGTCAGTCACACCACACGCATTCCTACATTTCTTTTTTCGGAGAAGGTTATTTGATGATGGGTTCTTGCAGCGGTTTAGATTCGTCTGAAGGTGTTATAAAGTAAAATCGTTGCACCATGGACAGGATTCAGCCAGCCGTTTAACGCCGTTCGACAGTGGCAACAGCAGTCAAGGCAAGACCCAAGATGCCAGCTGATCTCGGTCATCGGTGTCGTCAACACACAAGGTGAGTCAGCTTCCGCCTTCTGTTGTTGCTGATAGAGCGTCTGGTACTGGTGAATCGTCGAATGTTCCCTCCAACGTCCGGAAATCCAGGATTCCACGGGCCACCGAACAACAACAATCGTCTGCCATCTTGTCTTCCTCACCAGCTGCCATAATGATACCTGCACTGTGCGATGGCTGAAGTAACTAAACCCATTTCCCAGTTAACTGCTCAGATGAGTATACTGTTGTAGTAACTGCCCAACAGGCCGCCTGTATTCAGCAGCTGAAGGATCAACATATGGCTTTGCTGACAGCATGCAGTTACGTTACTGCTGCCTTTGTCGCGATCGCAGTCCCCTTCCCGTGATTGATATCAATCTTGCTCTAGAGTCACCATGATGAAAGCTGTTGTTCACGGTTACACTGCCCCAACCATGGTTTTTACTGATCGCGTAATTGCTCCCACAACAACTAGAAGCAGCTTACTCTAGTACAACTTCTTCTGATGACCACAAAACTTTGTTTTTTAGTTGCCTTGAAAATATGCTTTACCTATTGCCTGTTGAAAATATACATTATCTTTTTTATAGCATTTTCCTTCTCACTTCCGATGCACGAATGATCAGCACTAAAGTACTCCTAACTTGCAGCAACAATTCCGAAGGATTAGACTCTTATTTTATTTAGTAGTAGTTTCTAATCAGTGCATCCAAGGAGTGGTGCAAGGGCAAAATGGTGGCCCCTCCTGAACAAGTACACAACTTTGGGGACAAAGGGCTCCCAACCCAGACCAAATAATAGTGAATTTTGTCCTTTTGGGCTCCTGACTCACACCCTTTGCACCACCCCTTAATTGCAGCACTGGTTCTAATGAGCACACCGGTAAGCAGCTAGTATGTCCTAGCAAACTTTTATTCTTTAATCTTTACAAAAGCACCCCCATCTCCACTAAAGGAAATGTGTTTCTGAAATGGGCAAGCTCAAACAGCTACTTGTCCTCGATGGAAAAATTGGCGATTAAATCTTCCCATTCCTCACGGCAAAGTCAATCATCCCGGTATTTTAACCACCATTCTGGCACGGCATTGGTTACCTGCCATTTTGCTGGCAGTTTGCTGTAGCTAGAAACGTCAGTCCAGCATGAATTTACTTTATTATTCACCGTGTTTTGCTGATTGGGCTGCGGACGATGTAGTTTTGACGGTGGAAATTTACTGCAACCACTAGAAAACTCCAAAATACCAGTGTTACCTGGTTGATTTTGGTTTCTTTTGCCTTTTGAAAATATACAATACCTTTTTTATAGCATTCTCCTTCTCAAAATGCTGTTCAATCTAGAGAAATTAAATCGAAGATGTCCTTCCGGTTCGCTACCTACTGCGCATCGTACTGCGTAGCCTCCATCATATAAAAGCCAAAGCGGAGCAGTAAGTTTCTCCTTTTCTTCTCTACGCCGCCATGCTGTTCACTTCGCTCCCAGCTACGTGCCATCCGCTGCGTCCTATCCTATCCTCGGTAACCAGTCCCCCTCGTGCCAAGGGGACGCCAAAGGATGGCTCCTCATCCCGCACTCCTCGTTCCGCATCCCCTCCGGTCCCACCGGTTGCGGATAACGTCGAAATTCTCGAACGTACTGTGGACCAGGATTTTTTGGAGCAGCCTCATCCGCCGCCCAATCCTCTCCTTTCCGAGCCGTCAACTCCGATGCCTTGTGACACTGCAGCCACGTCCCCGATCCCCTGCAGTCAGCCTCCGCCAGCACGAGACTTGCGCTTTCTTGCTGATGAACTCTCTCGTACCAAGGAACGCTATGCTTGCCTCAAGCTTCAGCTTAAAGCCCGGAAGGTTGCTGCCAAGTTGGCCCCCTCCGTGGGTCCGCAACTCACTCCTCTGGAATTGTCCTCACACTCATCCCGTCCTTCGGTAACTGGACATTCCGCCACTCAGCAGATCAGTGAACCACTTACTCATCCCAAGTGCATACCCTCCTCCTGGACTCCTTAACTCCAAACTTTTAAACGAAAAGCACCAGTCTCCGATTACACTTAAGCGTGGCTTGCTTCCATTCCTAAGCATCACAAGCCTTCCCTGGGCCTTTTACCGTCCCAGACGATCCGCCCCGTCCTATCCCGTCCGCTCAGTTGCCTCCTCCGGTCCCTCCTACGGACAAGGACTTAGACTCCTATTATTCTCCGGACCCTTCCCTATCGGATCAACCTTACCCACCGTTCCAGGGAGACCCTGATTCTTCTGAGATCCCACTACCAGAGTTACTGAAGACAATCGAGAGGATCACTCCGGATTGCTTTTTATACAAGCCATCCTCTGCCTCTGATCCAGTATCTAGGAACAGATGCCTTGCTACTGGTTTCGACTTTGGCCTACGTGACCAAATTCCACACCAACCACCGTTACTAGGACAGTCAACCATTCCTCACCACGCTACTTAGGACTGGCGGTGTCCTCCTCGGTAATTGGACACCTCTCGAATTAGATAAGGATCCGCCTCCTCCTCGTCCGGGTCGCGAAAGCTACTTCTTTCATCCCATTGGTGAGGGGACAACCAATCCTAGGAACTTCGACACATATCAAAGCGGATTCAAAGCTGAATTTTGGATCTGCCCTCTATCTTCCTAGAAGAGCGGCAGTCCCTGTTTACGTCCTACGTGACAACGACCACATCTTACGTCTGGGTCTTCGTGCTGCATCCCAAGCTGACGTCCTCAGTACAGCGGCCAACGCACTATGTGAAAGACTCTATACCGATCGTCCTCCTGAGGACACCCGCCAACTAGCATTCCTTATCAACAAGTTTTTAGGAAAAGCTGCTTTGCCACATACCATGCCTTGAACTTGTTTACATGTGCCCTCTTTAACTCCATGCTTCTTTTTCGAGACTTGCTTTGAACACAGCATCCAACTTTCATGATTCGACCCGTTACCTCCTACGGAACCAACCTATTCACGAGTCTGAATCTTTGTTCTGCGGATTGATCCCTAAACTGGCTCCTCACCTAGATATTTCTCGTAAGCCTCGTTATAACAAGAATCGTCAAAATCGACGACAATGATCCGCTCCGTCCTCCAAAACGGATCAACCTAAGGACGACTGGAAGACAGTGAAAGCACCTGACTCTACTCCCCCTTCGCCACCACGATCCGCATCGCCCTTTCCATCCTGTTCCCAGGGACGTGGACGTGGTCGTTACCTGGGCAGACCATCCATTCCTGACAAACGGCAACGTTCCTCCTCCCGTTACCCGCAACAGGCGACGTGATAATTATTGATATTCCGTCTCCCCCACAAGAAGTAGGGGGACATCTTCGATTCTATGCAAAGTTTGGCAAAAGCTAACCTCAGATCCGGTGATCCTCTCAATTATTTTACATGGTTTCAAGCTGAAGTTTTTGACAAAACCCCCCAGTGCAAGCTCCACCATGGGAACTAGAAGCTCCAGCTCCCATCCCACTCCGGACGGAAATAACGTCCCTTCTTCACAAACAAGCCATCCGTGTAGTGCTACCTCTGTTCACTCCAGGCTTTTATAGCAGCATTTTTCTGTGCGACAAAAAATGATTTTCAACTTTAAGCCAGTTCATCCTCAACTCACACTTTCAAATGGAAACAGTCTCCTCCATCCAAGATTCATTACAACCCAACGACTGGACAGTGTCACTCGACCTAGCGGACGCATACCTTCACATTCCGCTTCATGCATCTGTCTGCCACCTCTACCGTTTCTTATTAGACGGCACAGTGTTCGAATTTCTCTGTCTCCCCTTCGGATTGAATGCCGCCCATGAATCTTCAACATGGTCATACGTCCCGTCCTCGCCTACCTACATCAATAAGACATTCGTATACATGCCTTTCTCGATGACTGTCTCCTACCACATCCCAACCCCACTACACGCTCCAGCAATCTTAACGAAATTATGTCTGTTTTTCATCACCTCGGTCTGGGAATAAATTTTTTCGAAGTCTCGTCTCCAACCCACTCAATCCTTCGTGTTCGTATTCTTCTCCTTCAAGAAGGCAACAGTCATGCCATCCCTAGAACGCATAGAAAGTCACCTACGTTCCGCCCTTACCTTTGTCCGCCTGCCTCTTCATACGTTCCAAGATCTTGCATCCACCGTCGGAACCATCAACCCCTTCGCAGACCTCGTCCCTTACGGCAGGTGGATGGCATGCCCACTTCACCACTATCGTTCCAGTCTTTGGGGTGATCCTCAACTTACGCTAACCTTGCCATCCCAGCCTCTAGGTCCCTTCTTTCCCATGGGCACCTTCCGATGGTGGATGAACGTCCTTAATCTTACTGCCACAGTTCCTCTTCACGAACCTCTCCCAGAAGTCCATCTTTTCACGGATGCATCCCATACAGATTGGGGAGCTCACATCGATAACCTAACCATCTCCGGCACTTGGCCAGAGGGGATGTTATTCCATATCAATCACGAACTTTTGGCATTCTTCTTGGCCTTCGCCATTTTGAAGACCATGTAACAGGACGAACAGTACAAGTCCATACAGACAATACGACAGCCATCGCCTACCTACGGAAGGGGGGGTGGGGGCGGAACTCGCTCTCTGTCTTTCCATCACGTCACCTCTCAAATCTTTCAACTATGCATTCAACTACGTGTCTGCCTTCTTCCACTTCACATCCCAGGGTCTTTGAATGTGATCGCGGGTTCCCTCTCTCGTCGAAATCCGCCGGCCAGCAAATGGACATTACATTCAACGATCTGCTACGTCCTATCCACCTCTGGGGTCACCCAATGGTCGACCTCTTCGCCACAAGGTGCAATGCCAGATTTTTCTTATTTGTCAGTCCCTTCCCGGATCCTTACGCCTGGGCAGTGGATGCATTAACACTGCATTGGGATCACCTCTACGCATACGCGTTCCCTCCCCCTCCCCTCCTCCCTCTCGTGTTACGCAAAATCGCCAATTCACAAGGACGATTCCTTTTGATAGCACCGAATTGGCCACTAGCAGCCTGGTTTCCACTACTACTCAGCCTCCTCATCGACTCTCCCCGTCGTCTCCCGAGCCGTCCGGACCGCCTGTCCCAACACGGAGGATCGGTCCTCCACCCGATCCACCAAGCACTTCGACTTCACGGGTGGCTACTATCATCCAGCTTCTCCGAGTGTCTGACATTCTTGAAGACGAGGCCACTCGCATCGCATCACGAGCCGTCCGATCCTCTACCAACAAGATTTACGACAGTCACTGGAAACGATGGCTTCATTGGTTTATCTCGGAACAAGTTGATCCAATCCATCCCCCTATGCATGACCTACTCCGATTCCTCACTACTCTCTTCCAAAGTGGACTCGGGGGCTCCACCATCCTAGTATACCGGTCCGCCCTAAATGCCGTTTTTCAACCGACTGGTAACACGAACCTCCTTACAGATTATAGGATCTCATCCTTAATTCACTCCTTCCATTGGGATCGTCCTTGCATGTCAAGACAATTCCTGGATTGGGACCTATCCATTGTCCTCACAGCCCTCATGGCTCCACCCTATGAACCTATGCACTCAGCTAAACTCAGCCACCTTACAATGAAAGCAGTGTTTCTCGTAGCACTAGCAGCCTGCCTCCGTTGCAGCGAACTACAGGCCCTCTCTGCCACAGAAAGAGACTGCTTCTTCCTGCCTGACTATGCTGGCGTAACGATGACCCCACGAGCGTCGTTCCGTGCTAAAACTCAAAAACCCGATGAAAGGACTCATCCTTTCATCATTTTTTCCTTATCCACCATCCTAGAGGACGAAGAGGAACGGACCCTTTGCCCGTCTGGGCACTGCGGTTTTACCAAAGCATCCAAGCCCATCTGCCGAGGACGGTCCCAACTTTTTCTCCCTTTCACTAATAAGGTTGGCACCACTTCCACCCGGATGATCGCCACCTGGCTAAAAAGTGTCATCGTCCAAGCCTACTAAGCCCTTGACATAAACTGTGTTTCTGAAGGCATAAGAATAACGGCCCACGAACTTCGTGCAATTTCCACGTCCTGGGCCCATTGCAGCAGCATCCCTATCACTGAAATAATGGAAGCCGCCTCCTGGAGACATCCGACTGTCTTCACGTCCCTTTATCTCCGGGACATGTCCCATCAAGCTGAAGGACTTTACCGTATCGGGCCATTTGTTGCTGCCCGACGTATACTTTAACCCCTTTTACAGAATGAATTTTCTGTGAAGGGAACCGGTCGCTACCTGTGGGAACTTGAGTCAAATGGCGCTCGCCGCCTTGACAAAGTCTATGGGATTGCTATCAAAAAGGTAATTATATTTTCAAGGCAACTAGAAACTCCAAAGTACCAGTATTACCTGGTTGATTTTGTTTTCAGTTGCCTGATAAAAATATAATTACCTTGGTCCCGCCCTCCTCCCCTCTTGTTGCCATTGGGGCACAATACAGCTGCGAAAAGGTGAGCTTACTGCTCCGCTTCGGCTTTTATATGAGGGAGGCTGCGCAGTAAGATGCGCAGTAGGTAGCGAACCGGAAGGACATCTTCGATTTAATTTCTCTAGATTGAACAGCATTTTGCGAAGGAGAATGCTATAAAAAAAGGTAATGTATATTTTCAACAGGCAATAGAAACCAAAATGAACCAGGTAACACTGGTATTTTGGAGTTTTCCAGTGGTTGCAGTATATTTCCACCGTCAAAACTACATTGTCCGCAGCCCAATCAGCAAAACACGGTGAATAATAAAGTAAATTCATGCAGGACTGACGTTTCCAGCTGCAGTAAACTGCCAGCAAAATGGCAGGTAACCGATGCCGTGTCAGAATGGTGGTTAAAATACCGGTATGATTGACTTTGCCGTGAGAAATGGGAAGTTTAATCGCCAATTTTTCCATCGAGGACAAGTTGCTGTTTGAGCTTGCCCATTTCAGAAACACATTTCCTTTAGCGGAGATGGGGGTGCTTTTGTAAAGATTAAAGAATAAAAGTTTGCTAGGACATACTAGCTGCTTACCGGTGTGCTCATTAGAACCAATGCTGCAATTAAGGGGTGGTGCAAAGGGTGTGAGGGCAGCAGAGGGCCCTAAATTTACGAGTCAGGAGCCCAAAAGGACAAAATTCACTATTGTTTGGTCTGGGTTGGGAGCCCCTTTGTCCCCAAAGTTGTGTACTTGTTCAGGAGGGGCCACCATTTTGCCCTTGCACCAATCCTTGGATGCACTATTTAGAAACTACTACTAAATAAATTATGAGTCTAATCCTTCAGAATTGTTGCTGCAAGCTAGGTGTAGTTTAGTGCTGATCATTCGTGCATCGGAAGTGACAAAATGGGAGCTACGTCATCAGTTGTCCAAACCCAGTCTTGGTCCTCATTTGGATGAGAAGTATGGGGCAGTTCTGAAGTGTCCCATGGACACTTGTGATTGCAGCTAGCCTTCTGTTGCATGTGGCTACAGGTTCTACATTCCATCGTAAGTTCTCCGTTGGATTCTTCAAGACAGGCAGCCATCTCGGTCAGCCTTCTGCCAGCTTCCCCTGTCGCCAGCAAGTTATCTTGTTCTGGTTCATCTGGGTTTTCTCAACCTGTCGACTTTCGGCTGCTGCCGGTTCATAACTGGACCATTCGCCTGTCGTTTCTTCCATTCCAACGACAGCACTGTTTCATCGACCACTGCGTCTCCCGTCTTAGACAACCATGCTGTGACTTCGGCTTCTGCACTCTAGACCCCCAGAGGAGGCCTTCCATCACAAGCACCAAGTATTCCAGCCTGTCCTTTCAGTCCCAGCTTGGTGACAGAGAGACGGCTTGTATCGCACGCTCCGTCCCTTCAACCTCTCGTCCAATATCCCGCTCTCTTGTCAAGATGCTGCTCAACCCCGGAATATCTTTCCGCTACTGCCCTTTGGCATCCTAGCCACGAGCCCAAGGATAGGGATTTGAGTGCTATGCAAGATAACCATCAGCCTTCCTGCTTTCGTCATGTTTCTCGCTCAGTGCTTCTTCCTTAATGCAGGCACCATCACCTCCTCGCCAACCATTTTCCGAGGGCCAGGTGCGCGTTCTCTTGGACACTGTCTTTTGGACCTACCGCACTCAGCGCAGATTAGCCCATCCATCTTCACCTTTTATATTCAAACCCAGCATCCTAGCTTGGGATAAGTCTTCCTTGGCGACAGCGATCCCTTCACGACTTCGGTTTCCTGCCTTTCAGCGGCACCAACAAGACGTCACGTGACCGCCTTCTCCGTCCTGAAGGTTTCTGTATCACTCCACAGCACCCGGACTGCTGATCAGCCTCAAACTCTCGTCGTTAGTTAGGACAGCTCCTGGCCTTCTTCTTCCATCACCCAGGACTCGCCAAACTGTGCGCCTTCCTTCAGTTCCACGATAGGATGGCCCTCCGTTACCTCTTTCACCTGCGATAGTACTTGTTCACCCTGTCGTCCTTCTGTTTCCAGAGCTGGCATCAGGGGGAGGATCCCGCTTTTGGCAGCTGTTGGATAAACCCTTCAGCTCGATTTGAATCATCTTCAGTGCGTCGTCTGTCGTTCCCTCGCATCCACGGCATCTCGCCTCTTCCCCGGTCTTCTACCCTCCTCGACTGGACTGTCATTTTTTTCCTGGCATGCGGCTGCCTTTCTAAGTCTCCACATCGACAGTCATCATCATCCACCAATACTCCTGTGCGTTTGGAAAACACCAACTGCACTTGTCACACGTCTCGTAAATCACCCTGTGACACATAACACCATTCTCAACTTTACTACTTTTTTTTCGTTAGGAACATGAAAGAACCTGGGATGACATCTTGATTTTTTGCAATTGTATTTCCTTTCGTATAAATACAAAAAAAATAAAGAATAAAGTTACTTTCGTGACAGATGTAGACGAACCAGTAAACGGTTCTTTAAATATAAATACCACGACTGGCAAAGTGCATGAACAACAGCAACAGCATGCGACAGTAGTTTGCTTCGTCAAAAACTTCCACATTTCGGACTTCCAAGACCTTCACACATCCTTCACACCTGTCGTATCATCGCCCGCCCTTTCGTTGGCTCCCAACTTGATATTCACACTTCCAGGCTACGTGGTTTCGGATCTTTTTGTCGCCCACCATTTTACCAGGGCCAGCATGGTCTCCGATTCATTTGCGCTATCTCCAGGGCCTTTCTTTTCAGCCTTTACTTTCTCTTTCGGCAGGTCACCATTGTCCTTTGGCTTCCTTCAACGGACCATGGGTGATCTCTTTCACCTTTTCATCTTGCGTGACATATCGTCATCAATAGGATGGTTACCCCTGGTTTCACACACATAATGCCACTGTACAACATTGGCACTACACTCCATTTGGCTCTGGGCTCACTCTCCAGGCCGTCCTTTCCGGACTCTCCATTCGGTGGTCCTACACTAACAGGGAATCTTAATTGGTCCTTTACTACCGCCGCCATCTCCTGACAGCTCTTTCATGTCTTTCCTTCCCACAACCTCTGTTGCTCAGTGTTTTGGCGAGAAAACCGCTTCAGTTGTGGACCATTTTGTTGTTGCCGCTTTCACTTCCATACATTGTGGATTGTTCCTTTCTTTGTTGCCAAAACATCTTAACCTGATAATTTAGCATTACATTCCTCGAATGTGATGTTCCCCTGGAGGTTTCTTCCGTCGGCATTCATTTGTCCTCCAGAGGTGTCTCCACGCCACCTCGCGCCGTGGTTCCCCTGTCTTTCGCATGGAAATCTGGATTCTACCCGATGATGACCGCCGCATCCGAAGTTCCCACTTCGCTCACCGCTCCCTCTCATGCTCTCCTTCGTCCTCAAGCTACTGCTTTCACCCTCGGTGATCGCTGGATCTCCGCCCTCGACCTCGCCGCCGTCGGCCCGATCCGTGCTGCCTCCTTCACTGAAGCACCACTTTCAAACGTCAATGTTTTCACGGACTCTCCCTTGCAACCCGGCCAGCGCACCTCGCCGGCCGAGCCATTGGATATTTCGGCCCTACAAGAGGACCTTCGACGGGCGAAAATCATCTACCATGAAGCCAAGAAATCCCTTCAACGAGCAACGGCAGCTTCTCCTCGCCTGCCCGCAACTCTCCTTTGGATTTATCGTTCAACTCCTCCCGAATAGGTAGAAGCGTCTCCCGCAGCGAAGTCCGGAACATCGTCCAGGAAACGGTCCGTGTGATGCAAGACAATCCCATGCAGCCTCCCTCCTGCACGTCTTCCGCCCGACACGCTCGTACGCAAGCCTGGATTACTTCTGCCTCCAGCCGTGACTCCAGTAAACGGGACTCGACGCCTCCCTCTGGCGCTCTCAAGAAACGCAAGTCCTCCACCTCTCGTCCGCAAGCTTCTCCCTCTGCCGTCCCCGCGGCTGCCACTGAAAGCTTGCCGCCTACTGCTCCACTTTCGTCCGGCAAGAGGATCCACTTCCCGGACGATGCCGCCGACGACCAGACCTTCCCACTGGCTTCACTTTTAAAGACGGTCGAAGAAACCATTCCCGACTGCTTCCTCTTCAAACCTTCGCAGTCAACCGACGCTCCCGTGATCAACCGTGGGCTGAAACTGGCTACGGCTTTGCCCTCAGAGACAAAGACTCCAAACTTCGCAACCTTCTTGGGCAATCCACCATGCTGTTAACCTGCCTCCTCCGGAATGAAGGCTTCCTGCTCGGCAAGGGCGACCCCCTCGTTATCGGCCCACAACCACCTCGCACCACCATCACCTCCTCGTCCAAGTCATGAAAGCAGCTTCTTTCGCCCGCGGGGCAACGGCGCCACAAACCCGAACAACTTCGCAACCTACCCGGAATGCGAATTCTTAGGCAGTGAAGTAAAAATGGACTTCGGCACCACTCTATCGATTCACAAGAAAGCTGACGTCCCGACTTTCGTACTGTACGAAAACAACAAGTGCCTCCAGCTGAGTCTTCGCGCCGCTTCACAAGCCGACGTTCTCAACACTTCGGTAAATGCCTTGTGCGAGAAATTATCTCCGAACGCAAGTCCCGAAGAACTACGCAATCTTTCGTCCCTAATCATGCAGCTCAGAAGGCAAGCTTCGCCACATACCATTCCATCAACTGGGCTACTAGAGCCCTTTTTAACAATACCCTACTACTCCGGGACATCGCTCTTTCGTCCGCCACCAACTTAAACGTCTCCACGATGGACCGGCTCCGGAACCCATCCACAAGTCTGCCACGCTCTTCCGTGGTCTCATCCCAACTCTGGCTCCTCACCTAGACATCTTTAGGAAACCCAAACCGCAAAAACAAATCTCTTGCACCTTTCGTCCGGTTCTGAAGAACCAACAGCCCATTCCCCATCCTCCTTTAGACAATTGGAACAAGACGTCGGCTCCCTCTCAGTCTCCCCGTCCCACCGACTTTCGCCTGAGAATCTCGCAGCCTTTTCGGACGGACCAGCCTCGCTCCTGTCCGGTCAACGCAACCAGAAGCGATCCGCCACTCCAGACCGACGAAGCCGCCACTCGTCTCCAGGGGGCAGAAGCGGCTTTCGTAAAAATCAACAATGACACCTCCCACCCCTCCTGCCTTCCAGTCGGTGCGAGACTACGCCGATTCCTCCCGGCTTGGCTACAATTAACATCAAACACGGAAGTCCTTTTCATCATCGAACACGGCTTTCTTCTGGAATTTCTTTCGAAACCCCCGCTCCTCCCGACACCGCCGTGGGAATTCTCTCCACCGGTAACTGCACTACTTTCGTTCGAAATTTTCTGAACTCCTACGGAAAGATGCAATACAGGAATGCCGCAAGCCAGGCCCGGGTGTCTACAGTTCCATCTTCACCCGACCAAAGAAGTCAGGAGGCTCCCGTCTGATTTTCAACATGAAACCTCTCAACAGATACATCCTCAACAACCACTTCAAAATGGAAACACTCGATTCCATCCATCTTTCGTTCAAACAAAACGACTGGACAATCACAATCGACCTGGAAGACGCTTACCTCCACGTCCCACTCTATACAGCCATCACGAACCTCTTTCGGTTCATCTACAACCAAAAGTCTACGAATTCCGCTGTCTTCCCTTCGGCCTGAATGCAGCCCCCAGAATCTTCACGACGGTTCTCAAACCAATTTTGGCAAACCTACACCAAAACGAAATTCAGGCCAACGCCTATCTGGACGACTGGGCCCTCAACAATCCGGACCCTCTCGTACTGGATCGAAACAAGAACAAGACCTTTTCTCTGCTAAACCGACTGGGCTTCGGAGTGAACTACTCAAAATCTCGCCTAACACCAGCACAAGTCTTTACCTTTCTCGGTGCCTCTTTCGACCTCCGCACAGCAAGAATTGCCTCCTCCCCAGAACGAATAGAAGATCTTCTTCTCCACGCCCGCCTCTTTCGGTCGAAAACAAGTTTTTCTCCTCGGGAACTCCCTCATCGGGAAAATGGACGCAATGGCGAACCTCGTCCACTACGGCCGGTGGATGGTAAGACCGTTCACCACCACCGCATAGACAACCCTGCAATCAATCAGGACCGTCCGGACAAACAAATCCCCTTCAATCCCGACTTTCCTCTGGACTCCCTCCTTTGGTGGTCAGATGTCACCAACCTCACGAAGAGACAACCTCTTCACGAGCCACATCCCGATCTGCTCATCTTTACGGACGCCTCGAGAACCGGCTGGGGTGCCCATCTTGGCACTCAAGAAGCCTCAGGCCTTTGGCCTCCAACCTGCAACTCCCTCGAGCTTCGAGCAATCCTACTTGCTCTGCTTCATTTCCTCCCGAAAATCTGAATCAAGACAATACAAGTCCAGTCCGACAACACGACTGCCCTAGCCTGCATAAGGAAAAAAGGAGGAACGAAATCCAGATCTCTCCACAGCTTAACGTCAGAAATTTTCAACCTCTGCATACCGCACAACATCACACTCCTTCCTCTCCAAATCCCAGGCAACAGGAATGTGATTGCCGACTCTTTGTCACGCCAGAAACCACCAACAGGCGAATGGTGCCTCAAGAAATCCATTTGCGAATCTCTCTTCATCATTTGTGGCACTCCGATGATAGACCTGTTCGCCACGAGGGACAATGCCAGACTTCCCCTCTACATAAGCCCTATTCCGGACGAAACAGCAGTAGCAGTAGATGCCTTGACGTTCCCATGGCACAACCTGTTCGCCTACCTCTTTCCCCCCTTCAAGCTACTTCCACAAGTTCTTCTAAAGATCCAAGAAAGCCAGAGCTTGTTCCTACTCATAGCCCCTCTCTGGCCATCAGCAGCGTGGTTCCCGCTCCTTCTGGAACTACTAGTCGACACACCCAGAAGTCTACCCCCTCAACCAGATCTTCTGTCCCAACAGAAAGGAAAAAAGCTACACCCAAATGTACCAAACCTCAACCTACACGGCTGGCTACTATCATCAAACTCCTCAAAAAGGCTGGAATTCATCGAGAAGAGGCCGAACTCATCGCCTCAAAGACAACCAGGGGTTCCACTAACTGGATGTACGACAGCCACTGGTCCAAATGGATTCGTTGGTGTATCACAATACAAGCTACTCCTATCAACCCACCTCTTCCCACCCTTCTAAACTTCTTCAGAGACTTGTTTAACATCGACAAACTCAAAGGCTCTACAATCCTGGTCTATCGATCTGCCTTAAACACCGTTTTCAAAACCGCCAACAACACGAACCTACTTGAAGACTACAGAATCTCTGCCCTTCTACGTTCATACGAAAACGAAAGACCCACCACCAGAAGGTCGATAACAGACTGGGACCTTTCACTCGTCCTCCAGTCCATAATGGGTGAACCATATGAACCCCTTCAGGACACCTCTGTTCATCTCATGACCCGTAAGACAGTGTTTCTCGTCACTCTTGCAGCCAGCCTACGGTGTTCGGAAATCCAAGCCCTCTCAGCAGACCCAGCATACTGCATCTTCGGCCCCAACTTTCCCCAACTTCGGCCCCAACAAAACACAAAAACCCTCGGAACCACCGAAACCAATCGCTTTCCCGGCTCTATCCACCCTAGTTGGCAATGAACCTAAACGCCTTCTGTGCCCAGTCAGAGCCTTACGCTTCTACCTAGCCCGGACACGTCATGAAGACATCCGCCGAGGAAGAAACCAACTTTTTCTCCCAATTGACCTGCAATCCGGCGAAACGTCGGCTGCCATGGTATCGAGATGGATTAAGAAAACAATCGAAGCAGGATATGAGAAAACTCCGAATGAGAGTATGAGAGTGACGGCTCACGAAGTGAGAGCTGTCTCCACGTCATGGGCCCATCACAACGCCATTCCGATAGAAGACATCCCCGCAGCAGCGTCTTGGCACCATCAATCGACCTTCACCTCCCACTACCTCAGAGACATGTCTAGAGAAGAATCAGGTCTACACCGGCTGGGACCAATCGTCGCAGCCAGAACTGTAGTCAACCCCCCATTAAGCACTCAGAACACAGAAGCAAGCCATCCATGAAGGAAGCAACCCACCCAGATGGAAGCAACCCACCCAGATGGAAGCAAGCCATCCAGAAGGAAGCAAGACCCAAACAACGGCCCTTTTCAGGGCCCCCAAATCCTACGAAAGAGGTCCAAGTTCCTGTTCTCACCTGTTCTGAATACAGTGCAAATTTTTTCTCTTCCAGATTAAAAATTTATTGGGGAAACGCCTGCTTGCATCCTGGGGTGCTCGTCCGGACGGTGCCCGCCACCAATCTTTGACGAGGTCTGCCGATAATGCTAAATTATCAGGTTAAGATGTTTTGGCAACAAAGAAAGAACATTTTGCCGGCCCCCAGCCAGGCCAGCTAAAAATGGTTTCTTTGTGCCTAAAACATACTTAACCTACTCCCGCCCTGCCTCCCCTCTCGAGTCACCGCCTGATATATTGAGAGAAAAATGAATGGCGAAAGCGTCCGCGCTCTCGCTTTTATAAGGGAGTACTGCCACGCACATGCGCAGTAGGGAAATGCAAGCAGGTGGCTGCGCACCGGAAGAAACCTCTAGGGGAACATCACATTCGAGGAATGTAATGCTAAATTATCAGGTTAAGCATGTTTCAGGCACAAAGAAACCATTTTTAGCCAGCCTGGCTGGGGGCCGGCAAAATGTTCTTTTTCTGCCAGGATTTTTTTTAGATTATCATGGGTAAACGTCATAAGTTTCTGCCTACCTCTCCGAATTCTCCACACAGCGGTCCACTGCCTTCGACTGTTACCAATGAACTGCTTCGTGTCCCTGAAAGGTATTTGTGCGCTGCCATTGTTTTGGGAAGAACCAGGGTCGACCCACATCAGGTTTGTAGGAAACATCCCTCTTGTGACTTTTTCACTAATCCATGTGCCATTTGTCGCACGATTGATCGCCTAACCTGAAATAAAATTGTTATAATGCAACAGAAATCCAAAGCTCTCAAAGAACAGTGTGACTGCCAGAAGCAGCATGAAATGTTGGAAGCTTCTAATGAACCAACGGTGGTCCCAGAGAAATCTGTCTGGTTCCCATTCCGGCTCACTGATCCGCAAGAACACACAGTCTACGCCACTTTCCCCTTACTGCAAGTGACAGGCTGATTCTGTTTCACACTCATCATCTTCTAGGCTATATGAGGCAGCACCCTCTCCACAACCAGCAATATCTCCGCGTAGAGAGAATAAGCCGAAAGGGCTCCACATCAAGAATTCGCCCCCTCGCAAGACACAACATTCTTCTCTTTCGGTCACGCGTCCTGTCATTGCAACCATCGCTCTGTCTGCCACGACGGTGGACTTTCCGCAATCTTCGACTGTAGGGATATCTACTACTCAACCAGCATTGCTAGGCTCTTCAGCCCTGAAGGACCCATCTTCCTCACATGCCAGCCCTGCCACTGTCTTCCCAGCTGTGTCTTGCGCTTATCCGACCTTGTCTAATGTTCCGGGACTCGTGAGGAAACTTGGCCATGGTTTCCACCTGTCCTATTAACAAACGTGACAACTCACTAAGAACGTTCTTCCTGTAGCTGCCAACGTCTCCCTTACTGATTAGATATCTCTTCTCCAGTATCAGGCTTCCCAGCAGCGCGTTCAGCTAGACCTAGCTGAAAGGTCTCTCCATTGTCCTCTCGACATTATCTAACAACTCGTACCGTTCTTGGCACCTCCAGCACTATTGGTTATTGGTTACTCGTAGCCACTTTATGAGCTTCCACCGGTCGCATCCAGGCTTTGACGAGAGCGAAGTCATAGGTGCCATGACCATCGACATGCAGCTCCATGTTCCCCTTCAACCGTCCTTCCAGCCAAGGTCTCGGCAGTCGACCATCGCATTCCACACATCTCGCTGGATCTTGTAGGTTCAACCACTCCCCTGTCGCCAGCTGGCACCAGCAATGCACCCACAATGGCTAGTGCCCCTTCAGCGACAGATCACATCGTCTCCGGCTGGCTTACGTCAACCTCTTTCCTTTCACCGGGCAGGTTTACTTCCTACTCAGTGTGACAGTTTGACGAAGCTGCGGACTTAATTCCTATCTACCCTGGCATCATCCAGTGCTCAGAGCACGTCACTAGGGGCTTACCATGAGCAACCTGCTGTGCTACACCAAGGGCTACTCCCTCGGTTGTCACCCTCACCACTAAAGCTATATCATGTTCGCCGTTACACATCATGTCGTGTTGAGGAACCTAGGCCATACTTGTTTAGCATTCCTTTGGAATTTTAATTACTATCTTACATCGTCAACACCCTTTTGACAAGTTCTTCCCGAAAGCTGATACCATGTGACGCCAAGTTATCTACAGGCCTCATTTCCTTCACCTTCGAACGCCACTTCTGTCTGTCTTTCATCTACGTACCATTGAACTCCATTTACTTCTCCTCTGGACCTGTACCCTGCACTTTGTCATTTGCATTAGGATTACCCACAAGAGCACCAACCTTGGCCCTGGTTCCTCATTTTCGTGCTATCTCCTTTCGGTTCGCGCGATATAGAACTTATTATTTACCTCATGTATCAATACTTTCGTACAGCACGCCACGACCATTGGACTAGACAATTTGGTTATCCTGCCCCAACCTATGTCCATCCTTCCGAACTAACGAAATACATGGTGCCTGGTGCCGGGACTCAAGTTTTCTTAGTTCTCCGGACGTTCCATTCATCTTCTTTGCCGCTTACGTCCTCCTCCTCAACATGATGTCATCGGTTCCACCGTTTGCCTGTATTTCCTCATTAGTCAGCGGCATGCTACCGCACCGTCACCAGGGAATGACGAATACTGCATGTTCTACCATCCTTGACTTGATGAAGAACTGCTTTCCCCCATTATGAACCTCCCAACCCTTTTTCTTTAGACTTAACTTTATCCAGAAAAACAAAACAATCAAAAAATAATAAAGATACAGTTCAACAGAAAGAATGAAGAAAAACTTCAGCATAGTAAGCCCCACACCTCTATTTTATCTTCGGAAGTTTGGATAAATGAGATCTGTCGCCACCTGATGTCGCTCTCCATTTTGCTATAGTTTTGCCTCAGCTACGCAGCTTCTTCTAAATTGCCCCAGTCCTTTCGGTTCTTGGGATCTTTGACTCCGAGGGTGCCAGCTCGTAACCTTAGGATGGCTGTCTAGTGGTGCCCACCACCATTTCAGACGAGGTCTACTGTAATGCTAAAATTACAGGTAATTAATATTTCAGCGGTGATTAGAAACATTAAAATGCTGGGTGCAACCAGCTGATTTTTGTTTTAATTGCCTAACCGAAAATATACATTACCTGGACCAAGAATTTATGAAGTAGGGAGAAGAATTTGTAACTCATAAAAAGTCCCTATTGAAACGTGTTCCATTCATTCTTGTTAGTTCCATCCGAATTTTCAGAGGGCGCCACGGGTTCCATCTGGTAATTTTTGTTCATTTTTCAGCCCAAATCTAAAGTAAACTAAATTGCAACAAGCTAAACTCAATAATAATTAAATACAAGCTAGTTTCGTTTAGTTTAGTTTAATTTTAGGCTGAAAACTGAGTAGAAATTTCCACATAAAACTTGGCACCCTCTATAAACTTAGACGGAACTAATAGGAATGAATCTAAGACGTTTCAGTGGGAGGGTCTCGGTCAAACCCACCCTACCTCCCCTCTTGAGTATTGAGAGGAATGAAAGATGAAACACTATCGTGCCTTCGTACTTCTATAGGATGTGTGCACTGACACATGCGCACATGGGTTACCGAGCTGGCAGTAGGCCTATAAACTTCGCTTCTCTAGGGAAAGAGCATTCGAGAACAAGATTGCTAAAATTACAGGTAATATATATTTTCGATTAGGCAGTAGAAACATAAATCGGCCAGTTGCACCCAGCATTTTAATGTTTTTGACTTTTCACTACTTTTTACTTTTATTTTATACATGAGCCTACGGACCTTGAGTCATTCGCTCAATTCTAAATCTTATAACTATGACTACAACTACTTAAATCTAACATCCATAACCACTAAATTCACTTTTCACTAAATTAACTCTTGTTACAATCGTCGCGTTTTCCACTGTTACAATGTCGTGTGGTGGTGACGCTGTTGTTTAACGCAACTTTGCTTCACTACTGCTTGCCATACTCAATCGCATTCGGCTGTACAGATTTGTTTCAAGATCGAGCTCCAGGCCCGTAGGCAGAATGCGGGAGGGGTTGCTGGGTCCCCAAATTTTTAGATTTTTTGGAATTTCTCCCCCCCCCCCCCCCTTTTACGAAATTTACTTTAAAAAAAATGCTGTTTTTGTGCCAAAATTTGATGGTACAGCGATGCGTGAGACAGTGCCGGATAACTCAATAGGCAGGTTAGTCAGTGTCCTACGAGTTCAGTGCTGTTTAGGGGCCCCTATACGACGAAGCAAAATAATACTGATTTGATCTTGAAAAAAAATTAATGAAATGTCTTAATGAAGTAATATATAAAACGTGTTATTTGAAGCCAGGAAAGGTCTTAGAATACTAAAAATGTGTCATCTTCCGGGGCTCACTAGGGGAGCTCAGTGGTTCCCCAAACTGCCTGACTGGTGTGGATGCTTCAACAAATTTGCAAGTCTGCCTCCCCAACAAACTTCCCTTCGCTAAACCCATGTTTGTCTTGTGTAATAATCTGGAGAAAGGCGTTGAAGATGTAAAAGGGCCGAAAGGTGGCAAGGAGCTATAAAATGTGGTAAAATGAGCAAAAAGTAGGTTCTCAGAAAGAAAATATGCTTTGTTTAAGAAGTTGGGGAAGGGCACCCAAACTTAGACTGGGTTCAGGGCCTGGTAATCCAGGATATTCCGGGTGTCGAAGAGATATCGTGGACAGTTACAAGTGAAAAATTTGATGAGTGTTCTATTAGTGGATGGTGCATAGCCACAGTGGCCGATCTAGACTGATGGTCGTAGTATAAGAGGAGAGCCGAGCCTGCTGCCAAAAGAGCGATGGAGGGTGCCAGAATGTCCCAAATTGGAGCTTGGGGGTAGAGCTGCACCCCTTCCCGCCACAGGATTCGCCACTGCACAGTCATTGCACTGTTCCCGGGTGGGAGGCTGGAATCTATCAAGACATTGCATGAGCCGAGGCCAAGGGTGGTTTCTCTTACGGCGGCTTTGACGAGACAGTGAAGGCAGGTGAGACCTCCATGTTGGATTGTGGTGTGGCTGAAATCGACCGAAGTTCGTTCAACTGACATTGTGAGGTTGTGTTGAGCGAGGAAAAGGTGGGGCGTCCCATGATGGAAGTCGGCATCATGACAACATTTTAAGGGATTTTTATCTCCAACGTGACCCCCCCCCCATTAAAGTGTTATGATGTTAACTTGCATACATTAATAATTTATATGAAAAATAATTGGATTAATTTTATAGCAGGCTTTATGTAGACATTATTTATTGGCATATTTTAATCAAGCACATAATACATTTCAATAATTATTAACAGCAAAGTATCGCTTTGATGGTTAAAGACATAAATGGAGCATTTAGGTCCGGATGAGAAGCATTTGCAATTAAATAAATAAGAATTCTTGAAAAACTTGGGTTAGAGTGACACACAACTATTGGAAAAGCTTCACTTGAAAGGAGTTATAAGGAAAAGCCGCCCTTATCTTGGGTTTTCAGTAAATCAACTCGGTTGAATGTTATAAGAGAATTACGGTGGCCCTGGAGGCTCACTTCATTCCCATTTTATACTTCACACATACAACTCTGAACTTCATAGTTATATCTACGAAGTTCATAGTTGTATCTGTGAACTTTATACTTCATACATACAACTTTGAAGTTCGTAGTTATACCTATGAACTTCATATTTATATCTACGAACTTCATACTTCACACATACAACTATGAACTTCATAGTTGTATCTACCGACCTTCATACTTCACACAACTCTGAACTTCGTTGTTATACCTGGAGGAAAATTGCAAATCATCAGTGCGCTATCTATGTCTCGTGTACGTGTACGTGTACGTACTTGTATGCATTCAAGATATGTTGTATAAACTAATATCTGTTATACGTTTATGATTTTGAATAATTATTTCCTAGTAATAGGTTTGGACATATACGTATATCTGTCAAAAAGAATTAGGAAAAACAATTAAATCTTTGATAGTTTGTGAAATGTAATACATATTTTCACAACTATCCAAGATTCAAGTTTCTAGATTTTAAAACTGTCGTCTCCTTCCAATGATTAAAACCAAACCCCTACAAATTCTTGTTAAAACTAATAATTATCTGTTAAAAAACAAAAAAAGATGCATAGAAATGTGCGAATGTAATGCGAATGACAGGATGCGTGGTGCACTGAAAAGTCTATACGCGCATTGCGCATTATATATTGCGCATTATATTAAAAAAAAAATACTGTCCTAACTTTTGGTACTACAATACGGCACATAAGTGATCATGCGATCTTGTAAGAAGCGACCAGATAAGGAGTTTTCATCTGACACTATTACTTTTGTTAAAAAAAAGAAGGCCCACAAAATTTCTTTGCTTTACAGCTTCCCGTCCTTTTGTTCTTTTTCATCGGGTTTTTACACTTTTTAAATCTACGAACACCTTATTTTGCAGGAAATTCGACAGTAAAAAGGGGGGGGGGGGAATCGTA
>JAHWFP010195294.1:71816-83266 GCA_023313725.1 Lithobius niger
CGTTGCATTTATTTGCATTAATTCGATGTGTATGGTGGGCGAGTTTATGTTGCGTTCGGGGTAGGGTGGAAGAAGGTTCCATGTTATGATTCTATAAATACGCTCCAGAATTATTGATTAAATCTTCAACGTATTTTAACAGCAAACAGCAAGTACGTAAATAAACTCCTGCTTGCTGTTCAAAATAAATGCGTCTTGTAGTTTATTGTTGTCACGTGAATGAGAGTCGATACGATGACGAATCGTTCTAATGACGATTTGGGGTTAAAAATGATACTAATTCGTGACGTGCAGAAGAAACGAGAGTTACTTTTGCTTGATCCAACCAGGTTAGTTTTCGGCGGCACCCCTTGATATTGCTACCAACTTCTATACCTTTTTTGTGCCTACCATGAGTAAATAAAGTTCCATAGGAACTCCTACGGAACTCTTTATGTACTCATGTCTCTACCCCCCCCCCCCCCCTGCTCACCTGTATTTCCCCCTTTCCCTATTGTTGGTTGTGAGTCTGTCTCCGTTCCATTTCATTCTACCAACGTTCAGTTTACTTTCATTGCACTGAGGGACGACAGATTCTGCGGCCTAGATGGTATCTCTCATATCTTATGCAAAAACTGTGCATTGTCTATCGCTAACCCTGTCCTTCAGGTTTTCCAAAATTCTTTTCTTTCTGGCACTTTTCCTTCCCGGGATACAAACATCATCCCTGTCCACAAGGGGGTTCTTCCATGAAGTTAAAAGAACCTAGTTTCCTCAGTGTCACCGCTAAAATCCATGAATTTTTTTTCATAACTACATAATAAATAATAATAATATTTTTGTTGCATTAGCAACGGGTCTGGCAAGGACCGGGGGGTCACTAACAGCCAGCCACAATTACATGTAAGTGCAGTGTACAATATAATAAACAAAAACGGAACGTTAAATGTTTAGAGTAAGGATCTAAAAGTCAAAACCTAGAAGGGACACGGACAAGCTTTGACAGTCAGGGTCTAGGTGTAAAATTTAGTCAGTAAGAGGCTGGAAAGCATTAGACCCTTACTGCCCGGTGGTTAGATTAGTTTTAGTCTCTACGGACTGAACGTGTGTATGAACGGTTGTAGCAGGTTTTTTATGTTCTTAGAATATTGTTATGGAACTTTAATAGCACAATTTTTTTGTGAAGTTTGGAATTTTGTCTTTTGATGCTTTAGAATTTGTTATTATATTTCGTAGATTTATGGTAGAGGATTACCATAATGCTCTCTGCTACGAATATGCTGGCATGTTACTAAATTGAAAAATTTATAATAATTTCCAACGTAAAGCAAAGCAGGAAACGTATAACCATACTACCACTTAATCATCACTTGGGTCATTGTAGGAGGATTTCCAGTTTTTCGTCAAAATGTATTTATTGCTGACCTCCGGGTAGTAAGGGTCTAATGCTTTCCAGCCTCTTACTGACTAAATTTTACACCTAGACCCTGACTGTCAAAGCTTGTCCGTGTCCCTTCTAGGTTTTGACTTTTAGATCCTTACTCTAAACATTTAACGTTCCGTTTTTGTTTATTAATTCGTGTTACTTTTAGAATTGCAGCAAAACTGTAAAACAGTGCAGTTGACGGTCAAAGCTGATAGTTTAACACAAGAGACCCTAGGCTGACCCTTACTAATCTGGCTATCGCCAATGGTAACAATAGAAACAAATCCTTTAATCTTCAGTCTATGTCTTGCAGCTGGAGTTGGCTAATTGGTATTGTTGCATAATAACAATGTTTAAAACAATGTAAAACAATCAATCTGGTGGTTTAGAGCTCCGTAACCCCTGAACCACTTGACCAATTAGAAAAGGCCTTATGAAAAGGGCACATCTACAGAGCAATACCTGTAAAATGAGCTAAGAACCAGCTTTATAGGACAAATGGTTTGACCTGTAGACAGGACAGACGAAAGTATCCCCAGAACAACAACAACAACAAGAAGCTGAACAAGAAGTTGTCTATTTGGCCCCTGTCTGTATCTCTGGTTTGGCTGGACCGAATTTCACAATTTTTGGACTGCAGACAGGCCTTTACTAGTCAAGGCTAGATTCCAAATTTGGTTTAAAGATGTTTACTTTTGACGGAGTTATAAGCTCTCAAAGTTGGGAGTTTAACACAGAGGTCCTAGGTCGACCCTTACTAACACTGGCTATCGCCAGTGTTAATATGGCCAAGGAATAGTGATGGTAAGAGGTTTGGGGACATGAATGCCTTACCACTGAGGTTAGACCTGCCAGGGACTCAAGGCCCCCGATAGCATCGCCAAACGTGCAGGACATGGGAAGGATGAGGAACTGTTAAAAGGCCCAAAAAGAAGCTGAACAATTAAAAATTAAAAACATTGCTAAAATATTGCAAGATATGTACGGTGAATACTAAAAACTAAGCACCCAGATTGGGGCTTGTCAACACTTAAAAAAATTAAAAAAAATACATTATTCTTCTTTCATTTTCCTTGCCTCAGGAAATCACGGTAATGGACGCCTTAAAAAATGCTAAGATCTTCATTTTTAAGTAGCCCTCGGAAACTCGCGAGCGACTGGGCAGACACGGTGTTGGCATCAAGGGCGTTCCAAATTGGAACCACACGGACCGAAAAGAAATGCCGGCGGCAGTAGAGACTTGAAGGAGGAAAGGTTAGCTTCCAATCATGACCTCGAGTACTGTAAATGTGCCGTGCAAGATCAAAAAACGGTAGGTCGACAGCAATAAGATTGTGTAGAATCTTATATGTGAGTATAAGATCAGCCTTGATGCGACGGAGTTCTAGCAACTCAAGGCCAAGATTACGAAGTTGATCGTGGTACATAATTTCTCAATAACCAGAAAGATTTTTTGTGAAGCATCGTTGGACTCTTTCCACAAGGTCAATATCCTTGGCCAAGTATGGAGACCAGACCGGGGTTACATATTCCAAAATTGGACGAACGAATACCTAAAATGCCCAAATTTTAGTAGCGACGTTTCCTGACGTAAAACACCTGTTCACAATCATCGAGCGATGAAATGCTGCAGTTACGACCTTATGACAATGTACAGACGATTTCAGATCCTGGGTGAACCAAATTCCCAAATCTCTAACTTCCTTTGCCTGTGGTAAGGGCTTGTGGTCGAGAAAATACTGTGGGTAGACATGTTTATTTCCCACATAGAAAGAAGAACATTTTGGATTTGAGAGGGGGAGCTACCACTGTTTAGACCAAGTAGCCACTCCCTGGATCTGAGCCTCCAGTTCTTGTGAAGGACAGGACGTGGTATTTTCAACCCCAATCTTTAAATCGTCCGCAAACTTATACCCGTACGTGCCCATGTTTCCGATATTAAAGTCGTTTATGTATATTAAAAAAAGGATAGGTCCAAGCACTGATCCCTGGGGTACCCCGCATGGGACTGGCTTCCATGGTGAGTACAAGTTCTCAATCATCACCCTCTGTGTGCGCCCCCTTAAAAATGCAGCCAGCAAGCTTTTCAGATTTCCATCGAGCCCACAACTGCTTATTTTTAATAGTAGTTTTCGATGTATAACAGACTCAAAAGCCTTTTTAAAATCGAAGTAAATAACATCGGACGATGCTCCGATGTCCCGTGCGCTTGTCCAGCGGTCCAGTACCAATAATAACTGATGGACTGCCGAACTGGTCTAGTCTAATAATGGAGTTATTATCAAAAAACAGCAGAATATTGTCTCGAATAATCGATTCCATGATCTTGCACGACGCACAAGTAAGAGCAATGGGGCGGTAATTGTGTGGGTTTGATGGAGAACCCTTTTTCAAAATCGGGATCACATTCGCCTTGCTCCAGATGCACGGGAGTTTATGCTGGGAGAACGAGACTGTAAAAATTTTGGAGAGGGGGTAGGAGATTTCCCTTACTACCTGCTTTAGAAGAAAGGCTGAAAAGCCATCCGGACCGCAAGACCTGCTTGGTTTAAGATTATTTATCGCTCTTACTACCGAGCGTTCAGAAAATACCACCTGTGTACAAGTTGGGATGTGGTTGGGTAAATTAATGTTCGCCTGTGTTTGGTCATCTTCATCCCGAATCGTTCTCAAAGCAAAAATTTCGCCGAAGGCTGTTGCCTTCTCTACATTACCCTCTAAGAAGGAGGTTCCCTCTTTTAATGGGGGTATAGATCGTGAAGTAAGATTCCGACTCCTGAATAGTTTAAAAAGAGCCGAATGGCTGCCATCCCGTATAACAGCTCTTTCCCTCCCACAATGCCATGTCTCAACCATTTCCGAATATCTTCTGCGTGTATGGTTGTAAACAAGCAAAAGCTTGGTTTAGCTTTATAGCGCCACCAGAGTTTCACCTTTAAACAACGCTGTTTAGTAATGTGTTTTGGAATGAATGTACGTCCGCAATGATGTGTGGCGTGGGAGCTCACGACACATTTCCATGTGGCTGGTTAAAATATTTGAGAAACAGGACCAAGCCTGCTCAACATCATGGTGCAAATTAAAGATAATAGGGTCCCAGCTAACCGACTTTAAGGAATATTTCAAACGGTCTAGGTTCAACCTCCCCTGTCGGGGTACCGGACCTGGGTGGCTATGCTCCATTTCCACATTTGAAAGATTTAACATAAATGTTACAGTATAATGGTCACTATGGCCGAAATGTGTACCAACATTAAGGTTGTACACCAGTCTATCATCGCAAGAAAAAACCAAATCAAGGATATTGTTTTCCCTAGTGGGTTTTTCGACCAACTGCTCGAGGCCAAGTGGGGCGATGAGGTCTAGGAAATAAGCATGGTGACTGTCCCCTTCTGATCTCCTCTTCCAATCACTGTAGACAAGTTAAAATCACCCAGCAGGACAGTGTCATACTCCGGTACAGTAGATTTGTGGATAAACATACACAGATTAAAAATATCATGGTCAATGTAGTTGTTCGTAAGTAACATAGAATAAAATTAATTTTAAAAGAAGGAAGACACACTGCCAGACCCTCCTCAGTAGTTCCCAACCCCCAACAACCAGTGGGAGACTAGAACAATATACTACCATTAGACCCCCTCCTCTGCTCCCCCTGTCCCTGCGGACCACTGAGTAGGCCAAGAAGTCACAAAGACTGGCGTCCGTGACACTAAAATCTAGCCATCATTAGCACCTCACAAGCAACAAAGCAACATAGTTTTCTTCCTGGTCATTCTTGTCAGACAAATCTTTTGGAGACTTGTAATCATCTCATCTTTCTCCTTGATGCAGGCAGTCCCTGTGAGCATCTATTTCTTTGCCTCTAAGTAGCTTTTGACTCGGTCTCCCACATCAAACTTCTCCAAATGCTCTTCTCTTTCACCCCCTCCCTCCCCGAACCTCATTGCCCGAATTAGCTCCTACCTCAACAACCGACGTCAATGTGTTTGTCTCCGAGGGCATATGAGTGACTGGGTCACTGACACCTCCGGGAATCCTCAAGGGTCTGTCTTTGGCCTGCTGCTCTTTAATCTTTTTCTCAGCAACCTTCCATCTTCTATGATCTCTTTCAATCAGAGTTGACTTCAGACTTCTTTTCCGTGGCTACATTTGACTAGTCCCTTCAAAAAGATATCACATCCCTCTCTACTTGGACTTGGATGAATGGCCTTACTCTTTACCCAGAAAAATGCGTTGTCCCGCATTTCGTGCATAATAATATTCATTGCACTTATTGCCTTAATGAGACTGCTGTTTTCCCTAAGACTTCTCATCTTGACCTGGGTATCCTGATATCACTTCCATGCATATTTTACATTACCGTTACCTCCAAAGATCCATTTTATCCTGTCTCTAAGATCCTTTATCCTGTCCTGCGTCTGCAGTTATTGTTTCCTGACACAGGCAATATTTTCATGATACCATACCTATAAACAAAACCCACAAGGGTGAAAGAACCCTTTAAGTCAAGTATCTACTAATCAAAGTAGTGATATTATGATAAAAACGGCTGCCACCAAGTTTTCTTCATGGTGTACCAAGCCTTACCGAAAAGAGTTTCCCTAAGAATTAGTGATATCACCCCACTAACGAGCAACTGCCAAGCTAATCCCACCGAGTATTACTTCAGATGTTAAAGTGGCACTATCACCAATTAAACATAGTTCGAAAATGCAGTGGCTTCATCTAACAGTAGTGATATTGTTAAACTTTACAGTTTGCTCCAAGGTGCACGAGGCCGTAACAAATTTTCACTCAATAATTAAAGAGGATCATGGCTTGTTTGTTTCGTTAAAAGAAATAGCGATGTGCATTCCTTTGCTTGATACATGTAAGTGCTAGGTAGTACTAAATAGCGCTAGATGTTGCCAGATTCTGGAGACTTTCCATAGGTGATTATGGCACTTTAAATGAAAAACTTGACCACTGCTACCGAAAGCAGCCATGGTCAGATTTTTCATTTAGCCGTACACCTAATAGTCAGTGGGATTAGCTTGGGGGTTGTTCGTTGGCAGGGGATATAATTATATCACTACTTCCAGGAGCCGATGAAGCGTCCATTTTTTCCTGCTACTTCTAAGGGGAATACATACTCTAGTTGGTATACCATGTAGAAAACTTGGTGGCAGCCATTTTTATCCTAATATCACTATTTTGATTAGTAGATACTTGACTTAAAGGGTTTTTTCACCCTTGTGGGTTTTGTTTATAGGTATGGTATCATGAAAATATTGCCTGTGTCGGGAAACAAGAACTGCAGCATCTGTCTTGGGTGAAGCGTGCATGGTTCTGACAGGATACCATAGTAGCACACTAAGACGTTTATGGGTTGGTATATCCGGCAAAGAGCCAATTAAAATAAACTTGTCAATTCATCATGCTGCCAGAAGTGAACCCAAAATCGAAGTCATTAAAATTATGTATAACCATGGGTTGGAGGGACCATGTAGTGATAACTTAGAGCAATATACTCACTTCGTTACTTGGTGTTTTTATAGGCTCCTGGTGATAGTATAAAGTCCGTAGTATAACTGATGTCACCAATGGTAGCCTCAATTTTAAGCTAATGTTACTTTTAGTCAGTTTTTAGTCAATTCTATTCAGAGCTGACATATCTTGTTGGCTACGTGGGATTAAAATCGTCCTCTCAAATGTTGCACATCCTCATAGCAACGCTGTTGAACGAGCATATTCAACAATGAAACTAATTCTTAGGGCATCATGCAGTGAGCACAAGTCAAGTGTCAATGCACACAGTACTCAAATATGAGCATAGGATTTAGCCTGCTGAGCTTACGTATGGTAGGCCTCTTAGATCACCACTCACACTTTTAAAGGAAAAATAGGACATCCAAACTGGTGAGCTCATGCTAGTAATAACAGGTAATAACCATATTGGGAGCTGAATCAACTCCGTATTTTTACTAATAGCAGGAGCCTATAGGCTCTACCAGGAGTGTAATAAACCCTGGTGTGTATGTGTGTGTCCTACGGACGTGGTAAACTATCATTAGCTTCTGCGGACAGACGTGGTATACTGTCATTAGCTCCTGTTCCTACTAATAACAAGAAGCCGTGATGTGCAATGTTGCGTATTTCTACAATGAATCACCTTGTCAATAAATGGGTTGTAAATAATAAAAATATGTTAATATGTTGTGGCTGTTTTATTGGTTGGGTTGGGTGGCCAGTTCGTGATAAAGATATTGGTGGCAGCAAGTAATCTCCATCTATTTGCAAGTAACAACTCAAGGTTAATTAAATAGATATATTGGTATGGTATGGAGTTACTGTAGCCCAAGAAAGAATTGCAGTGCGATTCTAGGACCGATGACCATGTCGCTTGGGAGCACCACCTAGCAACCATCAAACCGAAACGTCGTGGGATTTCAGAGAAGACGCCTGAAAGTTAATTTGGCAGTGTTTTGATTAGAAATTCGAACAATCTTTGATTTGTTTATCATTTTAGGGGGCGACTTCCGTACCAGGTTCACAAGAGTTGTGTGGCGAAGATTTTAACTACCAATTGATTTTCGCAAAGGAAAATTCGGCTGCGCTTAGTAAGTATGAAAATTTATTGGGAGCGACTTCCATAATAGCTCCCACAAATCACACACGCCAATTAATCTCGCCCCCCCCCCCCCCCACGTCACCCCATTAGACGGCCATACCCCCTACCCCTGAAGGCCACACCAGTCACATACACTAGCACTAACTCACCACCAAGTATTCTTCGTCAACAATTTAATAATTGATGGTTTTTAAAACCCGTAGCCATTCTGGCTAAAGTTCACTTTACTACAATTTTCTAAAAGCTCTGAATTCTGTTAGTACTTACCTACACTCTCATTATATGGTCTCCTTTTTTTTTGTGGGAGGCGCGGAACACAGTTTAAACCCCATCAGTACGTTACCACAATCAGTACATTTATACGGTGTTCGTTTTCGCTCGCGGGGCTGTGCACGGAAGCACGCTCATGCCCCCGCGCTCTTGCCCCCAGCTGATATTTTCCCCTGTAGACAGTTCAGATAAGTGGGTTGTTATTGTCAGTTTAGTTTTGTTTTGTTGTTATTGTCGGTTAGGTTAGGCAGGTACCGGCTTCTGTTTGGCGTTTCACTTGACGGACTTGGCCCAGTTGATGCTTTCCTGCACAGCGCCGTCTGCCTCGAAAAAAAAAAGTGAACAAACAAGCGATTTTGCGTCTTTTTTTTTTTCGCCTTAAACCTCCTTTCCGCACCTTGGAATCAACTTCAATCTGCCTTACGACGACAATAAGGCAAGTCTTTTTTTTTTCTTAAAATTTGGGGGTTTGTGGTAAACTAGATTTGTGCCAAATTTTGTCCATTATCGTGCAAACCCCGATGCCTATCTTGGAAACCGTAATAGCTAGAAACAAGCGGTTTGTGGCGTTGAGTGTGGAATTAAAAGGGGTCTCCAACCACGTGTGTAATACTGTTGCTAGCCATTGTAGATGATTGGAGAGTTAGTTTAATACAGACAATATTTAAGCATTAAGTATAAGCCAGTTATTGTAGGGCGCGAAATTTGCAATGGACCTCCTGACAAGGCCGGTACATTTTTTTAGGTTTGGTAGTTTTAAAAATTTTACAAAATTGAACAGCAGCATCCATTTTCGAACTGGCATCTGGGCGATCATATTTTCCCGTGAACCATCCATACTTGCTCTTGCCTGGGACTAAACACTTAAATTTGAATTTGAATGAAAATTCGACAGAAAGCATGCTGGCTTATGGCGTCAAGTATCCCCTACTACCAATTTTTGTACTCGTAGGGTGGTATAAAAGGGGGTAACAGTAACACAATATCAAGATGAAGGTGAGCACGGAAGGGACTTTCACCACTTCCGCCGGTAGCTTATTCCACAGGTTGCACACTCTGAAAGCAAATGACTCTTGTCGTAATGATGTCCGGCAGCATTGTTTCACAACCCTAGCTCCGTGGTATCTAGTTCTAAGATCATCAGTGACAACAAGCAAGATTTCTCAAGTGGGTTATTAGAGTTAATAGTCTTATATGCAAAGATAAGATCTCCGCGAGAATGTCGATAAGCCAGTATGGGAAGTCTGAGTCGTCGTAAATGTTCACTGTACGGCAGATTAGATAAACCAATGACCCTCTTTGTTGCACGTCTCTGGAGTCTTTCCACTTTGTCCTTTTGGCGTTCAAGTTTGATCCACCAAGCTTGGTTTGCATATTTGATGCTGCTTCTAACAAGACTACAGTACAGTTTACGTAAGATCTTTGGTTGAAGCTCGTCAAATGTATTTCGGACTGCTGCTTAATGGGTTTACCATCATGACAGCATATACCTTAAGAACTTTTCTTTCTGATCAATATTGAATCTTGGTGAATGAGTGAACTTTTGCAAAAATAAACTTGGGAACTGCTGTATATTGAGAATAGGGAACTTCTACCATTCAGTTACGACTCGGCAGAAGAAAAATTGTCTTAACGAACTCTGCGAGTGCCTCTCTTATTGAGACACGCGCTAATATATTACCTGTTAAGATTCGACAACGTCAACGTCTATCTATCTAACATAGGAGTATAGCGTCATCTAGACACTTGTGTCTTTTACAGTTATTGTCAATTTCAGAATATAAGCAAGTGAAGGAACACTTATGATGTGAGGTGAGCATGCAGGCACCTAAGCAGACTTTGTATATTGGCTAGAGGAATGTAGTCCGTTGTTCTCCAGCTTAAAATACAGTACAATGTGTTTCGAGTGGAAATCTTTCAGAAAGTAGTCGAATAAATATCTTTTCTTAAGTATTTAAAAATGGCAAATCAGTAATTTTTTTACTCATGATCTTTAGCAGTTTTGCCTGCATTATGAAGTACTTCCAAGATGACAACGATTACAACACCAATGCGAGCGGTGCCTTCTCCGAGATTATTTTACAAATGACATCCCAGTGGAAAGCCCCTTACAACTTGACAGAACTGGGGTTCCCTTATATGTTTGGTCCAGTGTCATAATTGAGTCTTTAATGTCCCTGCCTTAAGCCGGTCTGGGCATACGATGCTCTTATGTGCCTAATTCTTTCCATAATCGGTTATGACCGAAAAATCTATGATGATAACAAAAGGCAAAGCCAAAGGGATGAAGTTGTGGTAAGGGATGCCAACACACATTGTGAGAAATGAAAACAATTGAATTTAATTGTGTGCTGCAGAAAGCCTGGTAAGCATTATTTTAGATTATTGTGGCGTGTTCTCAATGTAAGAACGTATGTTAGCCTCAGGAACCATCTGAGCCTACTTCTGCAATTTGTGTGTATCTGGTGTGCAAATGCGCCATTTATGTTGAACCAACAAGTGCTATCCTATTAACCTCTGATTAATTAATTCAAAGGGACATTCCTCCTTGTGCTATAAGAGCCACGCACAGTTCTCAGTCCACGCATGTTGCCGTTGCATCGTTTCGTGAGATTCAGCGCAGTAATATGACGACGTAATTTCCTCTTCACATGATTTTTTGCTGTTAATTTTGTAGCCCCACTGACATCAAAGATTTTAGATTCATTATCGCCGCCATTCTCGAGCTGATGATAATCGGCGCAACTCAGCACTAACAAACCAATGAATACTCATTCTAAACGTAACCGGACCGTTCCAAATGTGAAATGTGTATTACAGTATTAAGCTACTGAAATCCAGTTGACAATGTGACTGAAAATATGCAATATTTATTGTATCGGTTCAACAGACTGGCATCACATCACTGCTTCACGATTGTAACGTTAAAGTCTGTCGTAGTCATAATCACTACTCACCAAACAATCACTACTCACCAAAACAATATGAAGCCAAACAATTTTTTTTTAATATATTCTTGGAGCTCTGCACGTGGTTTAATGCACAATTTTTTTCCGTCTTTGGGCTTAATAGCAACAACGTTTGTGTCACTAACCTAAAATAAAAAACAATGTATGTGTCATCAATGCATCCTGCCTAACTTTCCCTATCCCCACCCCGCAA
>JAHWFP010195296.1:1049-36453 GCA_023313725.1 Lithobius niger
AAAAGAGCTCTCTTACTTTTTTTGGCCACTACACCACTGGTGGCAACAGCGGCGCACACGTCTACTTCTTTCTCGCCAAGAGTGTAAATATTTGTCTAAGAGAGAATTAATTACTGTAAGCAAGAAATTTCTCCCACCCCTAAAAAAAATTAATTTCTGTATGATAGAATTTTCTCGCCAAGAGTTAATATTTATGTAGGAGAGAATTAATTTCTGTAAGAGAGAAATTTCTAACGGTAAGGATATCCAGTGAGGGTAAAATATATCCCAGGGTGAAATGTCCACCTACCTGTTCCACACTTCCCTGAGGGGATATATTGGAAGTCATGTTTCTTTTGGATATCAGCTCAGGGGAAAGTTGGAGGTGAACTACTTTACCCTCAACTCCAGAGTGAAAAGTAACCGAGGGGTGTTCGATGATATCAGCCCAGGGGAATGTTCAGCGTTGATTGCCACTGTGTTTTGATTGGTTAAACCCTAAGTTTCTACGTCATTTGCGTTTTAGGGAACTAATGAAGCAAAACTCCACTTCATGGCCATCATCACAAACTAAAAACGTTCGGCTGCTACAAGTAACATACTAAACAAATAATATCTTCAAGTGCGGGTTTGCCAGCAGGGATTACTATACCCACTAACGAACACAAGAATTTGATCGAGTTGGACAATATGTAACTTCTGCAAGGGACGAAAGTGCATGACCAATTACTGAGAATAAAAATCACGATGCAAAAATGATCCAGAAGAAGCAACAGAAATGGGAAAAAGTTTGCGTTGCGTACAATGCAGAGGAATGTGTAAAAAGACGTTCGGTGGTTCCGCTAAAAAAATCTGTGGAAGGATTTAAAGGAAAACGTACGAAAGGAGACGGGTGCAATATGCAGAAAACCAAAGGAAACAAGAAACAAAGGTGGCGTTCCTAAAATTGGAAAACTGACGGATGAAGTGATTCTACCCACATTGGGAGAATCGATACAAGGAGTTTCAGATGATGACGACATGACCGTGACCTCCGTAGTTGATAGCAGTACTGCAGGCACACCATTTACAGCTGTTAAGTACTGCATTTGGAAAAGTGTATTAACGTATGTTGTTGCCCTTATTGTAAAATACAAACCCTCTTTTAAGCTTCTGCCAAGCATATTACCCGCCAATTGCGACATGCACAATTCCGTCTCTTTTATGTATATTAATTGCAGATGATAGGCCAGTGAATACATCATGAAATGATGCCACTCACCCATCACCAGCCGAATTACCTCCAGTAGCAATAAAGTGATGGGAGCTGCTAATTCAATAGTTGCTAAAAATGACACCGAAGGTCGTACTCCGGCAACTCTATCAATTGCCAGAAATAATGCAAAGAAACACTTATCAAGAAACCCATCAGAAGGAAGCCCTGCTTTAGCTGCCATTCAAATGTATTGGTCCAGGGAACTGAACTTACAGCATCTGCAAAAAACATACTACGAAAAAAAAAAAGAGATTAAAATGTGTCTTCTAAAAACGTCAGCTAGAAGAACATTTTCTCAAGATTGACATGCTAAACGGACTTTGTGCAAAGGTCGAGGAGTACAGCATCACCTTGTTTGATGTTGCAGTATCTGCTGCAATGGATTTGCTGCCATAGATCATGAAAGATTCTAATTTCGGATGATGTGAAGTATCCATCAAACATCCATTCTGTTTAGTTTTTAACCTAAAATGTCACTTTATTTCAAGAATATGACTCCTACATGATGATACAATAAAGCAAGTTTCAAATTAACAGAAACAAAAGTAAACAGCTGTGAATGGTAATAGCAACACCTATCCAGCGTCTGGAAATAAAATCCCCAACAAAACATCTCAGGAAAATTGTCCCCACCCCCTCCCCACCGCAAAACTACCCCAGAAATAACCATATCGAGTGGGAATTCTTTCAGCAATTGTGATTTCTTATTTCTCGTCTTGGGGCGTTTTGTCTTGGGGACATTTTGCTGGGGGGTAGAGGGAGGATTGCAGGGGTTTATCGTGGTGTTCAATTGGGGGCGTCATTTCCTATCACCTAGATGCCCAGTTGAGGGTTTTATGGAGCTAACTTTGTGGGATAGCCCACGGCAACACGAATGAGAAGCAACCACGATAAAGATGATAAAGACTCACCTCTCATTGAGCGACTGGGAATCAAATCCATTTCTTTGGAATTGGAAGTGGGTTTGATACCTGGCCTTATGATGAAACGTGACTCACAATGGCGATATACCGTTCTTTCATTCAATAATACCCCTGATTTTTTTATGAGATTGGTTGTTTGAAGAATTGGTTTGGGGTATCGGAACTGGGGTCATCATATATCGAGTAAATGCATATTACCCAGCTGATATCAAAGTATGCCTAATTCTCCATTTTCAGCGCGATTGAAAAGCATGCAATTATTCCAAATTGTTGCATCGTGTGTTGACCCTTGCTACTTAGCGATTATGTTCAGTATGTGTGTCTCTGCATCACAAATTAATTGTGCATTTAAAGAAAACTTTTCCATTCCGGTATGTTCTGTACAGTGGCCAGCTCCACACAGCATTGGTACCTGAGTGCAGTCCAGTGTACTCACAACACCCAGAAATTGAACAACATCACAGAATATGCGCATCACTTGCAAAATGTCTTCATTGGTAGAGTGGAACTGAACAGTTACGTCCTAAACTAGCCACACCATTGACAAAATGGTGAAATCTGTATCTTGCTGGCAGTTGTAAGATGCATGTTAAGTAGTCTCCAGCTTTAAGAATGTACTGTTTTTAGAACACGGAGAGAATACAGGACTAGCATTGCAGTAGATATGGCCATATTTAGTTACGTTTGGTGCTGCAAATGGTTCCCAAACATGTTCACAATATTCCGAACAGAGTCCTCTCGCAACCAAAATATTTCTTTAAACTCAGCATCTGTATAATATCTATTGCATTCCTCCTGGAGTGAAGAATATGGGGCGTGCCAAGTGTTGTGCAATGCAAAGGTGCATGTTATTAGATTTTATTACTTCCCCTCAACTTTACCCATGGTGTAGCCAGGGTAGAATTCTTTATATTTCCCCCCGACTTTTGACTCTATTTTACCCTCAACTCTGTGCTTCCTCCAAGTGGATATCACCAAATTATTCAGCAGTAGAGAAAGTCTCCTGGGTAAAAATGAACCCCCAGATACGGGGATAAATCAGCTTTCCCCCGAGTTTTCCTCCAACCTAATATCACCATTTTCGGATTCTCCGATGTATTACCATTCTTTCAAGTAGTAAAAATTTCTTTGTAGAGCAATTTTGTCAATACAAGAGTTGTTTTGTGACTTTTATTTACAATACGAAGAAATATAATATGTCCGAAATGGCGCCCCATAGAAGTGCATAGGCTACGCAAAAGTTTGATGCCAGGTTGGGGGCGTCGGACGAAAGTCTAACTGGAAAATCTAAACGGAATGTCGCATAGGGATAATCATCTAAACAAAATTTCGTATAATAGATAATCGTCTAACTGGACAATAATATAGCTACTGTTTCTGATATTATATGCAGGTTATAGCCGTAGCGAGTGCGGCATGGACATTAGACGATTTTCCATTATACGAATTTCGTGTTAGAAGATTTTCTGTTATACTGTATACGTTCTTCAAATTATGCGATTTACCAGTTAGACGATTACCCCTCCCTCGCCCCGCAGGTTGCATGAGACGTTATTTAGAAATTTTGAGACATAAATTCAATAAAATTAGATGAAAGGGAGAAAGGATTTCTACCGACAATGTTAGTGTATTTGAGGACAAAACCAAATTTCGCAACATTGCTTATTTGCCTTCTCTTCTAATCTCTCATCCCTCCCTTTCCACAAAATAAATTACTTTCCTTTCTTCATTCAGAAAAATGCATGAAAAAAACGCAAGAACAAAAAATCGAGATATTCTAGCTAAATACTGAGAAATAAAAAATTTAAGGACTACTTTTTTTAATTAAGCTAGGACCCGTATTCTTCTTATTTATTTATTGTAGTCTACCTGATACAGCATACACTTTATTCCCCAATCCCCCCCCCCCCCCGGCCGCCGATAAAGAAATAGTTCTAGTATTGTTCTTTTTCCTACACTAGAAGAACCCTAACATAAACGGCCAGTAAAAATATAAACAAATACCCATCGTAGCAGTTTCACTGCAGTTGCATTTATTTCAAAAAGCTGTTCGAACCTAACGGAGCAATTCCTCCCCCTAAAAAAACCCTAATATTTCTGGAGCGGAGCAAATTCCTCCCTCCCCCCCCCCAAGAAAAAAACCCTGATTTTTCAGTTGTTTCCGTGTTCGGTAAAAAAAAGGTAAGAATTAGCAATCCTCTATTCCCCTCCCCCCCCCAACCTAAACCAAAAGGAAAAAGAAAAAAATGTCTTTATTTTGTCATTTAGTACTTCCTTACTTGGAAAAGAAAAACCTTGTCTATAAAAGCGACTCGCCGATACCAACTACTTCCATGCTGTATCTGTCACTTCATATTCCATCCCTTTTCACAACGTCGTTTGGAAGAGAAGCTGTGGTTTTCATTTCCAGCTCCGAGCCATGTTGATTCAACACCGCCGGTATCCTATTTTATCTAGGTAATGCTAAAGGCGTCAACTTTCTAGCACGTATGTCATCTGGGGTTGAGGCAACAGATCGAGACAAGTGATTTCTACGCCAATCGGCTTCGGCTTGAAGAAGCGATCTCCTTCCTCGTTTCAAGATCGTTCAACGCTGTTGCACGTGGAGTTGCCTCATGTCTGGACTAACCAGAGCACAAGTATTATTTTACGCACCGGTTTTGTAGATTAATCCTGAAAGTACCCCATCCCCACCCACATATATAATGTAAAAAAGATGGTAGTCCAACCGACACATTGGCGCCAGTGTTCTACACCATAGCGGTAAGTAAAAGATTTGAGCAGTGGCACCAGGCAAAACAGCTTGTTGGTGATTGCATTGCGCAGCAGCACTCACCTCCAACCAGACATGACGTCCTATGCATAAGTTCGCACGTTGGCCGTCACACTGTGCCACCAACAAGTTAAAAGTCTTTTTCGTGAGAGAGATAAACTCTTTTTAGCATGCGAGCGAACATTCTTTGATTGATGCGGTAAAGTTTTGAGTCTACAAGGGAAAATGTTGCCTTTATCTGTCGAGTTCTCTCAAGTTGTGATAAAAGTAATAGTTTTGTTGTAACATGGAAAAATGCGTTGTTTAAGTGTGTTAAAGAGTTTGTTTATTCATGAAAAAGTTTTATTTATTGATAAGAAAGTTTTATTTATTTATAACAACGTTTTTTTCATTAATGATGAAGATTTATTTGTTCATAAAAAAGTTTTGTTTATTCGTGTAAAAGTTTTAATTTTTTATGAAAAAGTTTTTTTTATTCATGAGAAAGTTCTTTTTATTTCGTTTGTAAACTTAAAAAAAAAACAAAATAAATCACCGCAGCTTCCTTATACAGCTAACAATCTTTTTTGACATAATTTAACGAATTAATAACATTTGATTATAGCACTTTAACCACGGGAGGCAAGCATAAGGGGAAAAAACAGAAGGATTCGTTAACAACTCACATTCGTTGCAAGTGAAAAAGAATGCTTGCAGGAATTCATCTAACATGGCAACCAAAGTGGCGTTGACACTATCAACGGGAATCTCAAATGTGAAAATGAAATCACTGCTGCAGGAGGAAACCGCTCATATAAAAAAAAGTATTCATCAGACTACGTGTTTATATCACAACATGGAACTATAATCGGGCTTCGTATAATAATTTTAAAATTCCTGGTTTGCTATGGAAACTGCATTCTACATCCCGTGTTGCAAGAAGGAATAAGCCTAACCTCGGATGCAATAGGCCTAATTCGTCTACTGTTGTCGCTTACGAAACGAAAACGGGATATAACAATTAGGCTTTAGAATTATCTACCCCAAATCAAAACTTGTTAAGGATTCCCGCCAAGTTTTTCGGCCGCTGGAAGTCCTGATATCAAACGCCAAGCTTTTTCGCCAAGCTAATCCCACCGAGTAATAGTTCGAAGGTTTAATGAAATATCTGAAAATTAGTTACTGAACAATTTTCAATTATTTCATTTAACGTTTGAAGTATTAGGTCCATATGAAAAGGGCACATCTCCAGAGTAATACCTGTAAAATGAGCAAAAAACCAGCTTTATACACCGCATGGAAGAATTATTTTCGGGATACAAAAAAGCGTTACCAGTAGTAGTTAGTAGTAGTCAGTAGTTAATAGTTATTAGGCAAATATCAACGTTATTCAGGTCGTTTTTTCAACAAGAAAACGTTAAGCTATGTGTCTAACAGTGACTTTTATGTTGTCAGGTGACCAAAGTCTCCCAATCAAACAAGTTTCAGCCTTTTCTGTCGGATTGTGATTTATCCTTACATGCCTGTAAACAGCCAAACTACCATTTCTGTAAAGACACAACGTGTCCAGTGGTCGCCATGCTCATATATACGTATAATCTGGATGTTATCGTTTTATCTTGGCGGGCGACACACTAGCGTGTGTCTTGATTTAAATGCTATCTTCACACCAAAGCTAACTGGCCGTCTGACCTACAATTGTGATAACTCCAATTTAAAAAATATAGCGTCCACCGTTGCAGTACGTGCCAGAGGTATGCGCTTCAACATTGTCGTTGGGGGCGGCGTTAGGAGCAGCGGATAATTTGAATTTTTTTATTATTAGTCTAGCGGTCAAGGGCAACAATCCTGCACTTCTGGAAAAAAGTATGAAACTTTCGGAACTTATTTTATAGATCAAGAACAACATTTGGGGATATGGTGTCCAGACGGCACTTCCGGTTTAGCGTCATGATGTCATCAAAGATGGCCGCCACATTATTTAACCCTAAAAATATGTATCTCTGTAACCAATCAACCGAATTTAATTTTTTATAGCTCGTTGGATAGATAAAATTATAACTAACCAAAAATCTCCTATTGCACAATAACACAACTCGCACAGGTTAAGCGTTAGGGGCTCTCTAATGCAAAATTTTTAAAATTTACACAAGGATTTCCTACCCCGATTATTGAAATGTGGGAAATAACCATGAAGTATAAGCATTTGAACCATAGGCTGTAAATTATGACTTATTTTATCCCTTTACAACGAGTCACGGCAACGATTCGGTCACAATGTTGCTGTTATGGGGTATAAAATCACAATGACAGCATGGTTCTTATATGAAGCATTTATTAGTATTAACATTACTGCATAGGGCAATATCCAAACAGCAGTTCACTGGTTTTCATGGCACTCTCCTCCACAGTAGCACAGTGCAGTATATGGTAGCATAGCCTTCATACAGGTGCAACGTCCACCAGGGCTTTTCTTACATCCGCACTTAATTAGTTCATGGCATGCCATCTCAGCATCTGGTAGGACTGTCCATAGTGGTTTCCAATTACCTGAACCAGGAGCAACATCCCATCCCCAGTCGGCCGGAGTAGGCAGTAACTGTTTCGGATGCCAGCATTGGCCCCATATGCAAATACCTTGCTAAACTCCTCGCTTCACATGTTGCTCAAGGGCAGCCTTTGTAGGTGGGATCAGTCCTAGAGTACCAGGGTTTTTCTTTGTGAAGCACCATTTTCTCATTTCATCTATGCTTGTAATCTCCGAATTTTGTCGTACGTGAGAATAACAAAACGCTCATTTACTGCCATGCAGTACTCAGTAGGCTCTGGATTTGAAGATGAGGAAAGTTCACATATGGCTTCTGTCAATTCCGGGAATACTCGCCAAACATCCCAAGCAGTCTTCCTTCGATTATATGCAAACGATGATACTGTGTCGTATCCTGTCAGTGAATGAAACATAGGCAGACAGATACTGTCTAATGAGCCAAGATGTTTGCATAATTTATGTGCGGGTAGATAACGTCGTCGGTTGGCAGTGCCATAAGCTACCCACAGTTTCCTAATTTGTAACTTCTCTGCAGTTGATACAGCCAGGACAACAATATCTGCATCATTTCCAACAACCAAAAAGGAGCTAAATGCCTTTGCAGCATCTGCAATATGTAACATTATCCTTGAGTCAGATTCCTCATGGTTGCATGGTGTCAATATGTTGTGGTATAACATGATTAGTTAGAGCTCAAAGTAATCATGAAATGTGTACAACTTTTTCTAAAGGTGGACGGGAGAGAAGGGGGAATTAAAAGAAAGGGAGTCTTCATAGTCTAGGGGGAGGGACTCCTCACTGTCTTTGGGGGGAATGGATATTTTACTATAAAGGTTTATCCAGGACGGCCATTCGCATTTATGACTGCAAGGAATTATGGGAACTAAACAAAACAGCAGTGATTACTGGCATTCGACTGCCATTCAGTTACGGTGTAGACTGATGTGCATATATCCTTCAACTTGTAATAATTCGGCAACCGTACCATCTTTTTTGTATTATTAGGAATTTTTTTAAAGGGAAACAAATTTGGAACAAATTAACCTTTTAGGCTTAATGTTGGTTATTTGCTAGTTTAACCGTTATTTTAAGTCAAATGTGCGGATACCTAGTAAAAATCACATAAAATTTATACTTTATGAGCTGTACCTCCTTTTCTATCTAAGCTAAACTAATGTATCGTAGGACCTTATTTGTAGCTTATGAAATATTCTTTCCAACAAGGTATAGAAAAGCTAAATTGGTCTACTGGTTACAGAGATCCGGCTGTTGACATCAAACTCTGTAGTTACTCTCAGAAGTCCATCTTTGATGACGTCATCAGGGCAAACCGGAAGTCGAATATGTGGGTACAATATCCAAAAGTACTCCACGTGCCATAGTAAAGTTATACTGACAAAGTCATTCTTTTTTCCAGAAGTGCACGATTCACCTAAAATTTGGCTCTTAGCCGCTAGTGAAGTACTATCGTTACTGATGATTGTTTAGCTTGCAATTAAATGCTTTATTGCTAATATTTTAAATCTAAGAAAGATAATATACAATAAATATAAACAATGTAAGCATTATTGACGGTGGCACGTTCTTTGCCAGCTTAACCACGTAGTTAACGTGGTATTTTACTACGGCGGCGATGGCGTAAAGAGGCTGCAAATAACGAAACGGAAACTAAATGTGGGAGCAAATGAAAGTATCCTAAAATTTATATGAAACGTAGCCTACCTAAAAAGAAAAAAAGCTAAAATGTAAAAAACACCAGCAAAGAACTGCAGCTCAAATGTAGCCGAATGAATATTGCCCCCAGCTTTTTAAGGACCAATTAGCAAGTATTGCAAAACCATTATAATGAGAGTAAATACAAATTTAAAATAAATTTCTCTCCGCTCCATCTACAATAGGACCAAAGCCTGTTTCCTAGTTTATTTACACGTGTTGTGTTTACAATTTGTTACTCGATTAAAGCTTTGACATGAATAGATAGTATTTCAGGTTCATGTAACGATAGATTAAAAGCACATTTCTTATCTATATCGACGTAATTAGTACCCTTCAAAAATGTGTTGAAATCATTGCACTTCGTTGATAATATTATATCTTCCGACACACGGGTATCATCTTGCTGTTGGGTCCAATGTGATAAAACAGTCCTTTTGCTACAATCTTCAATGTAATCATTTCTCACATATTCAGGATTATTAATAGCAATAGTCTCGTGACAATACCTATTATTGACAACAAGACAAAACCCAGATAATGCGATAACTTCAAGCGTCCTTCCATTGTTGTTGTTCTGGTTGCTAAAGTCAGAGTAGGTAAGTGATGATCACGTTATACCACTCACTTTTTAACGAGGTCTCTCCTACCTCTTGCATGGTGTATGCATATAATAATCACATTCGTCACGGTCCTTTGAGTAAACGTTTAACGCGGATTTTTCACGTGTTTCGAGGAAATCATTACCTACTGGGAACTGTCTCATAAAGAAACAATATTCGTACTTTTTCTTATGTTCTTCCAATGGGTTATGATTAGGTTCCCAATTACAAAAACGGCTCTCACAATAAGTACACATCGCCGTATCAGCTGCCTCGAACATCTGGTCTATGTTGTCACCACACCTGAAAATACCAGCCTATGCCATTTTTCGTGGTTCCAGAGTCCCCCTTGTGTCCCAGTTTCCCTCAAATGCACTTTCACGACCTGACGAAGTGAACAAGTCAGCATTCATCTTGACGATTGATTTCTAACTTACCTGTTTCTTCTTTTCATACCATCACACACACATCTGAGGGTGCTACAGTCGTGTACAGCTGCCATCTAGTGACTTTTTGTGGTGTTGTGATAGTCACCACCTTGGTGACCGGAAGTTCCGCCAATTTATGAGGGTTATGTCGTCATTTCCTTGTCGGGGCCGCCATCTTGGATCGTCCTATGGGCACCGTCTTCTTGGACCGGAAGTGCCCCATTTTGTGGGGATTATGACGTCATTACCCCCAATGACACCACTTCCTTGCTAGTGCTGTACACTATCCGCCTACTCAACTCCACGTTTATTCTTACATCTATGTATTTGAAAAGTAAATTTCTGGTTGTCGAATGCCATGACATGCGGAATGTACCAGGAAATGTTGCTCAGTTTAATTTTGGCACTGGTAGTAGCAGCTGCTTTAAATATCGCATCATCGTTGCTAGCCCTAGACAATGTTAGCATGTGTTTGCTGCCGTACACTATCTTATCGTAATCCTGGAAAAAGCCCATGACGTGTTTTAAAGGAATGGCGAACAAGAAATTCACTTTCGGAATCGGCTCCTTCACGATAGTATCATGTTGCAGTTAAAAGCCTAAGTTATCTGCTAAACTGATCGCTACAGATCAGCACTACCTATCGCCCAACAGTTTCTCACTAATGATTCTTAATCGGTCAAGCCGTCACGAGAGTAAGGCATTCATGGTGATACAATACCCAGGGTAATTTAATTCGTCAACTAATTTGTCGCCCAGATGATATTTACATTACAAAACATATACATGGATGCATTATTGACAAGAATAACGACATCAACCTGTTGTCCATACCTTTAATTAGAAGACGACTGTTAGCAACATGCAAGAGGTAAAAATCGTCGAATGAAGATCAATTTTCCCCAACATGCATAATTACAGCATTATTCCGTTAAGTTCAGCATTTTTATTCACCAATCCTTCCAAGCACAGTTTAATGCATCTTGCCAATGAACGTAAGTGTTTTGCATAGAATATATTGCGTGGTGCTAAAATTACACGTTGGTAAAAAGTAAATTTTGAATGGAATTTTAGTAGGCAATAAAAGAAATGGAAATGTAGGCGTAAGTTAGGGGTAGGCTTGGGGAATCTTGTCCTAAGAAAATATACGAGTTGGCGGGTATTATTTCTCGTTCCTACCAGAATTGTAAAGCTGAATTAAAGTTGGTGCGGACTATGGGGTTATACTTGTGATACGAATAGTTTTCCACGGACGAATAATGCTGCATGGTCTCATTTATATTCAGGTAAACTTATATTAAACTCATCTCTTAGTACTGGTCAGATATTTAATGAAAGCCCTGCTTTTTGCTACTAACTGTTTACCGTTATTAATAGTCCTTTTCCCGTTATTTTTTTCAGGTAAATACTAACTGTATTTTTTTTTATCTTTCGTAAAGTATATATAATTAAAATTTTATTTTTTCGATCTCAAATAAGAGTCTGACGGAGAGAATTTCACTATTTACATTCAATATTTCACCACCTTGAAAAGTTAACCAGATGTGAATATGTCGAATTTTGTCTATAGTTATGGAAAGATATATTAAATTTTAAGGAGAAATTATCATATTATAACCGGGAGGTACACCTGGATAGAAAGCATATGTACACGGTTGAGTGCCGGCATTGATGCACGACGAACTAATTATATTTGTGTGAACAAATATCATATTAATCCCCATTGTAATGACAGATTTATTGTCCTTGTTTCGATTTCGTATAATTCCCCTGCAAGAATCCTAACACAGAACCTAAACTCTTATCCCCCCCAAAAACAAAACTTCATAACTCCAATTACCGATAATCAAATTAGTTTTTTAAGTCTTATGATTCTGTTCAACATCAATTGCGTCTTATTTGTGCCCATTTCGTTCTAAGGCAGCGTGAATAAAATTGTTCAAAACCGAAATTTCTTAAGCGCTAGGAATGACTTCCACTTTAATCCAACTGGATCCACTTTCATCGTGTATGAATTTTCGTTTTTATCCCGATGCACACTGGATGTGCTAAAGTAAGTATCCAATGATAATAGGGTCAATTCATACTCGTTCCTATGATCTAGGTATGTAGGCGTTTTACAGATGCAGCTTCGTTCTACACCCACTCCAGTTAAAATGTTTGAACTGGAATCCATATTTCTCTCTTTTTCTCTTCTTTTAATATTTATTTTTTTTTTAAATTTAAGCGCAAATATAGTCAGTGACACACGTGACACTTAGTGCAAGCTCGAATAAACCCAAATCGAAAATTCAAGTGGGGGCTTCCTCGAGTAAACCATCTTACAATCATCCTCGTGCATATCGGTAACATTCAAGTAATAGTGGTTTTTTTTGCTGAAAAATCGAGTAAACCTAGTGAAAATATAAAGTCGGTAAAAACATATAACATTTAGTGCAAGCTCGAGCAAATCCAGACCGTTAATTCAAGTGGAGCCTTCAAGTCCTAGGGAAATATAAACGTAGTAAAAAAAATACAATACTTAGCACAATCATGTTAAATTCAAGTAAACCTTATCAAAAATTCAAGTGGTGCCTAGTGAAAAATAGAGAGCTAGTGAAAAAAATGTGCAATAGTTAGCAAAACACTCATTAAACCTTAGTAAACCCGTTTCAATATTTCAAGTCCAAACCCCGACTCCACAGGTCAATACGCAAAACGTAGCAGAAACTTCACTAAACTCTAGTAAAGGGGGTGGAAATTCAAGATAGCGTCAAGGTTTATCAGAGTGACGTCATTCCGGTGAGTAAAGTAAATCTTGACGCCACTTCCGGTCAGTAAAGCAAACCTTGACCTCATGATGTCACGTGACTAACTTCGGCAAGTAAAGTAAACCTTGAGGTCACTTCCGGTCAAGAGTTAGAAGCCAATTTTTGCAGGTTTCCAGGAGGAGAGGGTGGTCGCAAGAGGCGCATTTTACTCCACCGTCCAGATGGAGAGCACGGAGAGCTAATAAAGCCTCATTCTAGCCCATCCTCCAGGAGGAGCGTGCGTGGAGGTAGCATAAGATAGGTAGGCAAACGCAAATTTGAGGTAGCCGAATACATGCAGCAAAAGGCACAGGCAGCCGAATACAAATGCAGCAAAAGGCACGTTGTTGTCCATCCAAGGCCATATCGTATTTCCTTACTTTCGTTTTGTTTAGGCTTCACACTGGTCACGTCACTCTCAAAGATTGTCTGTAGTATGGGACTGACTTATCATAGGCTTATTACCTTGGAGCACGTTGGAGGACATGGTTCACTTCCTTCAATGATGTCCATTGTACAGTCCACAGCGGTTCCAGATGTTGTCTGTGGCTGAGTGTACTCTGTCGTTACAAAACGTTTTAGGTGTGTGGCCCTATCCAGGCCAAAGAAATTTCCTCTGAATGTGTGCAGCTGTTGAATTTTGCAACCGATCAGGACGGTTAACATACTACTTTCATGATATTTAGTTGATTCAATGGTGGTTTATCGTACGTAGGTTGGATCGTGGGTTTTGTTAAATATGCGTAGCAAAAACTGTGTGCAGTTTAAAGTTAGTTTTGATCGCCTTTTCTTGCAGTTTTTTTTTAATATTCCTACCTGCTGCTTCCCAGGTGCTAGCTATGGAGAGCGCTGCTTCAACAAGAGGACCCCATCCTCAGCAAAAACTGTGCTAATGAATGTTGGCTGTTGGACCATTGAAATTTTAAACCTGTTGGCCATGGTAGTAATTGTCTTATTCTGTAGCTGATTACATGGTGAAAAACCCTTAATGAAGGCTAACGAATATATCGCCCTACTGGTCTAGTAGAAAAATCAGGATCTTTTACCTTTGAGTCACTAATCAATGTCCAGTTGCACATCGACGATTAGATAAGCTCAACTTGTGAGAAGATTGTGAGGGTGAAGTTGAAGTTTCTTTTCAAGCCAATTTGGAATCGTCTTCATTTTAGAAGAAATAAATGTTGGTATGTGGTTTTTGTGACTACAAAAAATATGTTCTATGTGTCCACTATTCGATCCAACACAGGCATGGGTACATCTTGCCATCGACTAGCGAATGTATTCAAAGACACTGGGCATATTTCAGTTTGTATGGCAACAATCGACAACCTGCTGCTGAAGGGCTTCTTCGTTGTCGAACTGGAACTGATTATAATCGGGCCACTAAGAGAATGACTTGAGGTTATCATCGATTGTTTAAGTCGTGGCCTCGCTCGCCTGTTTTTTTGGTGCGCGCAAAGTGCGCTCTCCATTACCCGTTACGAAGGCACATTTATACTGTATGTAGATTTCGTAAGGTTTGGCGACGCTATATTATGAGCTTGGTCCAGGGAGTTCCTGTCGTGCGAGACAGCTGCGAATACGACCGAATCGAGCTCGCCCGTGCTTTGAATTCAATGGGAATGATGTAACACGGTCTCGTTTCGAGACGTTGTTATGGCTACGTACAACACATGAAATAATTTCAGCAATGAAGAAAGATAATTTATGGTTCCTCCCACAACATAGTGAAGTGAGAAAATGTTTGCTCCAGTAGAAGTACTTTTAAAAACGATTTAAAAAGAAGGTTCGTACTTAAACGTCGCGCTTAACGTATCACTCATCCTCCTCTAGTGGTTGCTAGGCAACAAGTAACGCAGGCAAGCCATCCAAATTCAGCTGCCCAAAAGCCGAACAAACAAAATAATTGAAACAAACATTGAACAAATACTGAATTAAATACTTTTAATTTATTTAAGAATTTATTTAATTCATACAAATAAAGTAAAATAAGACGAATTAAGAATAAATACAAATTTATTTCCACGTGTCTAAAAAAAGCAAACTATCACGAAAAACTGTTGGACTACGACTTAAATCGAAAGAAGCAGTCTCGTGATTTCGGCTGTGTTTGGGGATGTGAAAATAGTCAACAATAAATTCACACGTGTGACCTTGAAGACTGTGCAAATCCTTGTAGTAACGCATTGACAGTGTTATATTGACAGTGTTAGTTGTCAGATAAGCATGCATTTCAATGCTACCGCTCGCTTGTTTACACACGTAATCGGTACAAAGTGTAGTTACAAATCAACATCGTCTTTTGTCCACTCCCGATAATTTCGTAAGATTTCTCGTATCCTGACGTTAAGCCTTTAGTGTTGCACAAACGTTTTGAACCCTAAAACGAAACAAGGAACCAGCGTATCGTTTTCCCTCTCACCGCCGTCCCAATTTGGCGCCGCCGCTTACTTTAATTGCTGCTAACACCGATCACAACCATCAAAAAAGGCAAACTAGATTGCGGTCCCCACTCCTAAATCACTGCTTGCATGCATGTGTAATATCAGAGATACTATAGCTATAGTATCTCTGGTAATATTGACGTGTCGAAAAAAACTGAGCTGCAAAATGGTTGATAGACGTGGCCGTTTTTTCCCCCGACGTCTGTAGATAACTTGCCCGGAAAAGCTTATAGGCTTAACGCACCTTGCAGGAGCCGTATAGAAAACCTCACGACAGTAGCAGCCATTGCACACATTCTGGATTGTGTGTTTGTCCTAAACTCTCCACATTCACCCACCCTAGATTCGAAATACTTTACGACGTTTTAAACTATCTCCCGAGCTTGACTGTGTTACCGCGCTTTCCTAAGGAAGCCGAATTCGACGCCATGTTGAGCTCGATTGAACTCGCTGTCGGCAAGGTGCACCTATCGTACTGGCAAACATGGGCGATATTCGACGAACGCCGAGTCATTCTTTCAGTGGCCGGACTCTACACAAGTGACTTTAGGTGTCCACACAAGTATAAGATAAATGGATTCGGATTTTGCGAATATGGGGGCCACGCATGCGGTCGACCTTGACCAGTACATCGAGCTTGGTACGCATGACTTAGGAATTGTGCATGTAGGCTGAAATGTGGTGGAGCACCATCATACGTGAACCACATTCGTTGTCTAATATCAAACGGAATATCCAGCAGTAAGACAGGCAACTCGTTTTCAAGAAACTGTCGACATTTTCACTAGTTAGCCATCGCCTCATCACATAGAGACCTTTTAATTCGTCATCAACAATGCCCGCCCATTCATGCTAAATCTTTGTTGATGTCTACCTTGGACAATACTGTGTAGATTTTCCTTTGCCTGCTAGAAATTATACGTAAATTAATTATGCCTTAACCTGTTAAAGCTGCTTCGTCCATGAACTGAACTGTAGAAATGAACAAATGGTATCCAGCACAATGCTGTGTAAACCACTAGCAAAATGCTGCTCGTGCAGGATATTCTACCGGTGAAAGTGCCTGAATGTGCTGGATATGATACGGCTACAACAATTGTACGTGCAGAACCCTTCAGACAGTCATGTGTAACACACCTTCCATTGTTGCAATGTCTTTAATGCTAGCTCCAAGAGTTGCTTCAACCCGGTCCAGAATTTGTTACTCTACAGCAGGCGTACTGACGCCTCTCTCTTTTTCCCAGTTGGCAGTTACAGGCTCGAATCTTCCTGTCTCTCGAATTGGACAATTAAGGGCCAAAAAAGTCTGCCTGTGTTTTACTTGCTGATCTGGGGAAGCTTCTTGATAGAGGCATTCAGCCTGTGGACCATTTCCATATGCGTATCCATACATGAGATGCATGTCAGCAAATTCCTGGAATGAGTATACCTTCATAATGAAAACAGGTTTACCTCCTATCCTCTTCACTGACTACAAGTCCTTAATCATTTAGTTGAAAATAATTACACACAATACAGTACAAGACGGACGATACAATGAAAAAGGAAATGCTGATGGTTGCAGTGTGGCCGAAATTAATTTTCAGACAATACCTGTTTTTATTTTCACAAAGAACACTTGTTTTGTGAAACGTGGCTAATAAAGAAAGAAGATCAACGAGATGCGAAAATGAACTTAGTGATAAAAAGAAATCTGTTACCTAAAATCCACTCAGCCAGTTGAAATGTGAGCTAAATCAGAAGAAATGCGGCCAATAAATGAAGTTCAACGAGATGCGAAAATAATCTACTGGTTCAATGAAATGTGGAGAAAGCGATCCACTGCTGAAGCTATTACAAGGCAGCTATTACAAGGCAGCTATTACAAGGCAGCTATTACAAGGCAGCTATTATAAGGCAGCTATTACAAGGCAGGTTTTCCTGCAAGGCCAGTAATCCTGTTACTGGGTAGTTACGATGAACTGTTTACGTTGTTATTTCTGGCTACAACATCTGCTTTGCAGGAACGCTAGACAGAAAGGCTTACTGGAGTTATGTAACTCGAAAAGGAAGACTTTTAATGGCTTTTGTTTTGATGTGTACTTGGATCTGTCATTAATGTTTACCCAGACCTTTAAGTTACCGGTAGTAATTGGCGATGTGATGTTTATTTCAGTAAAGACGAAAGAAGTTCCACCCCCATTCTCCCCATCTGCAAAGTTTTGCGACCTCGTAATAAAATCTCGACCTCTGTTGCACACTGAAAAATTGTCCATCTTTGGCCAGGACCAATTTGGTTTCCTACCTGGCAGGTCTGCAGTGCATCAGCTGCTGTCTGTCCTGGATCGTTGGACATCTGCCTTGGACATAGGGGTGGACTGTGACACAGTTTACTTCGATTTAAAAAAGGCTTTCGAATCCGTCGTACATCGGAAACTCCCTCTTAAGGTGAGGAGTTGTGGTATTGGTGGAGACCTCTGGTCATGACTCTGCTTTTCTACATAATAGGTCACAAAGAGTAATTATTGAAAAAACTCTCTCATCAAGTCAAATGGTAACTTGTGGGGTCCCCCAGGGTCCGGTGCTCGGCCCACTCCTTTTCGTTATTTATTTAAATGATTTAACTTTTGGAAACGGTAATACTTTTGGTTTCAAATTCGTTGATGACTTTAAGGTAGGCACGGAGAACATCCATTCTGCTTCTTCTCTGGATCTTTGTGCTGAAATACTAAATGTGGAGAAGTGGTCTGAGGCTTGGCAGCTCCCACTTTCGGTAAATATATGCCACTCCTTTCATGTGGGTAGTGGAAGCTCATGTCATGAATACACTCTCAGAAACGAAATCTTGCCTTCTGCAAATGAAGTGAGAGATCTGGGAATTTGGTTCTCTCCAAACCTTTACACTGTCAAAAAATTAGCGCGTTGGCATTCAGACGAATAGCATTAGTAAATAAATGCCTTACATCCGGCAACTTAAAAACGCGGGTCTGGGCGTTTAAAGTATTCGTGCGTCCATTGTTGGAATATGTAACACCATTCTGGTCCCATACCTTGCGAAGGATATTGATCTGATTGAGTTGGTACAGCGCAAATTCACAAAAGGTTTGCCAGGTCTTCGCAATATAAACCGTATCTAGAGCCTTATGAGAACGGGCCTGAAATTGTTAGAACTGCATAGAATTAAATTTTATCTTCTTCTTACATTTAGGATTCTGAGGGGACTTATCTCTGTTAAATTACCTTTTTTCGACCTGGCACCCAGTCACACCAGGGGATATCCCTATAAACTGGCAGTTCCAGATTCTCATCTTGACTGCCGAAAAAAATTTCTTTTCTATTCGGGTCATCCCTATTTGGAATTCCCTTAGCACGGAAACAGTATGCGTGAGCACAGAATCTGAGTTCCGCAGGATGTTCGATGAGCAGGCTCTACACGCCTTCTTCAAAAGACCAAATTAGCTTACCATTTTATATTGGCCATAATTAACAGCATCTCTGATCAGATTCCGATGTCAGCGGTTCACCTCCCTTCTAGAAACCTTCTACTGAACCGTGGTAAAGTTATTATTATTATATTATATTATAATAACATTAACTTAAAGCACTGAAATTACAATAATGATGTACTAACCTGTATTAATTAGGAAAGATTAAACGGAAAGTTATTAAAGATTTCACCTTTCACCCCTAACTTTGGAGGCTGTAACTGAAGATGCCTGCATTTCCAGACCCATGTTTATAGGACTTTTTAGTCTTATTTTTGATCATGCACTACACTCTGTAAAGCTGAAATACTAAGCTTAAAATTGTTGCCTACACGTGATAGACTTAGGTTAAACTGACTGTTTAATAATAATTTAAGCTATAGCATACTTTGGAGGTAGTGGTACCAAGAGATGAAATGAAGGTCTCTTGTGGAGGTAGGCTATCTACAAGGCAAGGCATGAGGATCACGCAAAGAAACCGAACATACTGAGAGTGTACGCATGAAAGAATTAGCAACTATTTTATCATTTGCACCATAATAGTTCATTACGAGAATAGTTGTACTATAAAACGAAGTCCTGTAGGGGTACCTACCTCCCGGCAAATGATTTGAACCTTTTGTTTCACCTTAGTCTTTGGACAAATTGACTTCTCTCTATGGAGGATGAAGTAGTTAGTTCTAACTTCGCTCTAGTGGGCCTTCAGTAGGCAAAAGAAGTAACATGTTCTGTTTTTTCTAACCATCTATAAAATTGCAGCTTCCAAATGTAAGCAACTTCAATCCACTTGATGATTTCGCACTTTCGATTTAAATGTAGTAATTGTAGGCATAAAGTCTGCATGACAGTGTAAAGTGAAGCACAAGTGGCAAGTTAGGCTCTCCAAAACTCCTATTTTCAACGGGCCGGAAAACAAGTAGGCAATTTACGGTTGCTGCCCACAATATGCAGCTTATTTACAGTTAATACGACTTGCTTTTACCATAGGACTGCATTGCACTGTGACTGAGGTTGGTGGTAATAGCTTAGCTCTCGATGCACCATTAAGGATAGCTCAATGGGACGCTAAAAATCAGACTTCAGCCCTGGGTAATTATGGAAACTACTATAGTTCTGTTAACTTAAATAAATTTGTAAAAAGGGAACACAAATAGGCAATTTTAACTTAAAAACTGGTAGAATTAGGCTTCAATAATAACATCACTGCAGAATTATTTTAAACTTTTTTGTATGCAAGCGTGAAGCCTTATTTACGATATTAATTTATTTTAATACTAACTTTTTCTTTCACATGACTGCCGGTTACTTTTCGGATTAAAACTTTTAACTTTTATTATATGCATGAATAATGTAACGTCTTTCATCGCATAAGTCGATATTTTGGAAAGTAATCTTACCTGGGGGTTCGTGGCTTAAAGTAGCAGATCTAGCTACCTCCAAGACTTTCGTAATTTCAAATCCTTTTTCTGAAACGATAAAAGTAAAACGGTATATGCTACAACGTTCTAAAGTATAATTTTCCAGTACTTAATTCCCGCGAAGCCATTTTAATTTACGTTTGGTCTGTTATTTGATGAACTTTTTTTTTGTTAGTTAGTGACCACTGTGCGAGGTACAGAAAATATGTTTTCCATCCTGTGGTGGTGTCTATCTGTCTGAGCCTGCTATAATTTTGAACCCTTATCCGATTCATGGCAAATTTTTCACCAGGGTAAGGTACCGTCAGTGAATTTAAATAATCAATAAAATTGGTAAAGGGTTAAAGGTTTATGGTTGTTTATTCTCAAATATAGTAAATTAATCCGAAATTAATCCATAAATGTGGTGATGGCATGTTCATGTGTTAATCACGGATGGTCATTGTTGTTGGTGAACGTCAATGTTTTAAAAAGCCATCAAGTGCACATTTATACAGTAAAATACGGCGTTTCAGGATTTTCCATCCCGTTGTCAAGCAAAAAATATTTTATAGCATAAGCTACAAGTCACGAGATGCACAAGAAAGGTAGGTTGCCACTTCTGGCTGACCAGGGCCCTTGTGGAAATAAAACCATAGTGAATTTCACCGGCTGATCCCACAACACAACACCTCTGGTACAATCATTTGGTAGCAGAGCGTGGTTGTTTGGCGGGATTAAGGAAACAAATTTAAGACCAGTCTTCCTACTTACGTAAAGAAACCCAAGATGGCAATGCCCTAATCTCACGAGCTAACGAAAAGGGATCCTCTGTGTAAGTTGGCCATACCTTTCAAAGATTACCTCTTCAGTGGATGTGAATTTTCATATGATTTATAGCATCGCCTTTTAACGTTTTTACACTCATTGTCACTGATGTGCTTTCTACACGCAGTTATTTATAACTTCTTACTTTTTTTTTACTTCTTCTCTTGTAAGGTGAACACCTATCGTTAATCATGTCAACGTCTAATAACGAAGATCTGTATTATAAAGGTATCCGGATATTTAACGACAAAGACTTTTTATTATGGAAAAGTGGCGAACCACCTGTTACAAGAATGACATATGGACCGCTGACCACTGTTGAAGAGTAAAGATATTTATTTCCATAAAGAGGAAAATGGAAACAGGAAGGGACTGTTAGGATCCGCTAATACCTGTCCAGCATTAAAAGGATAATACTCATACATTAGATAAAAGAGAAATAAGATACATACGACCAATTATAAGACTAAAATAGGAGCAATTGTAATCTACATAAAAACATTAAAAAATATTAAAAACAAAACCAGAGTAAACACAAAACATATTAAAAACAATTTTTAAATCTTGTAGGATCGGTCCTTCTAAGACGTTGTCTAAAAACACGTAAATTTGCAGAATCCACCGCCTCCAATGATAAGCTGTTCCAGGGGTGCACCACATGATTCGAGAAAAAATATTTTCTACAGTCTCTTTTTATTGGCACAACCATCAGTTTAAATACGTGTCCTCTACTATAGTCATTGCCACGAACCACAAAGAAAAGCTTTGGGTCAAAATCAACAAATCACCATAGGATGGAGAATGTTAAGCACAAATCTGGGTGAATCGCTGCAGCTTGAGAGACTCGAGACCCAGCTTACTAAAACGCATTGCGTAAGGCATATTGTAGTATCCCGGAAGATATTTCGTGAACGAACGTTGCACAGATTCAATATGTTTGATGTCTTTAAGATGATATGGAGACCAGACTGGGCTGGCATATTCGAGAACAGGCCGCACGTAGGTTTTAAAGGCTTTAATTTGAGTAGGCACGTCACGAGAGATAAAGCATCTTCTCACTACATAACTAATTCGTTTTTCTCTGCTAACTAGCTGATTACACTGGTTTAAGAAACTAAGGTTTGATGAGAAGTAGACACCAAGATTCTTAATACTTTTCTCGGCCTTTAAGGTATGATTTGTATATAAGTATACATGATTTTTATTATTATTGCCAATATGGAAAACGAGACATTCGCTATCATTAATAGGGAGCTGCCACTTAGCTGACCATTCGAAAATGGTTCCAGTGTTGCCTGAACTACCAGCTGATACCCTTGATGAGGCATAACTAGCATGGCGCACTAGCAACAGCCGTGCACTCAGCTTTTTAAGAAAGTTTCTGCATGACAATATATTAATCAATTACTTAGATGTGTTATTGGCCAAAACCATATGGGATAGTTTGAATACTCACTAGAACACCCAAAACCATGACACTCAATTACGCCATCGTGATGCCTTTCATAACTTAAACGTAAGTTCATCCAAAACCATGGAATATTATTTCACTCGGGTAAGATCACTGAGAGCTCGTTAGGATAAGTAATGCCGACTTTGTCCATTACATCTTAAGTGGTGTGCGCCATCACGAATGGCAACTTGTTGTTGAGAGTTTGCTGAGGAGACCGCCTCAGCGTTGATACCCAAATGCACAGACCAACGATTAGTGGATGCCTATTTTAGGTTAACTGACCCTGTGCCTCTTCCCAAACCCTACGCTGCGCAATTATTATCTGCCCCGCCACTAAATAAACGTCAAGTTCCATTTACTAGTCTGACACTACCATTCAGTCTGATACTGCGATACGACGCCATGCACCAAAACAGCCATAAGACGCCATGCGTTGCCTAGTAAACAGCAGCGAGTATAATGTACACGGTGCTGGATACTAGTTCACGACGAGGCATCTTGCCATGTAAAGCAGCAATATCTGGAGGAGACACAAGGAGGAGGATAAAAATCTAGTGCCAGCCTCAAACCAAGTCGTACAAGAAGGACGTCTGTTGTCCCTACAAACCTAAGGCCCGATGTGTAAATACCCTACTGGAATTTGACACTGATTTTAGTGGATTTCGATACCTCCATAAGCTCTGACCTGGACAATACGACCCTGGAAGTGCATCACCCTGAGGTGTTGAAACTTACCACCATAGACATAGATGAAAGACATACTGATGTGATTCCTACCGAGATCACTCCCCCACTCTACATCATACTTGAATATGCATTAACCATAGGCCTACACCAATCAATGTTCATTGTAGCTCGAGACTATTTTGTGCTCGATAGTGGGGCGACTTCCCACGTGTCCTGTACAGAAGACTAACTTACAGAATCCAAAGCTATTTCTATAAAGATCTACCTCGCTTCAAAAGGTGCCTGTATCATTGCGACTTGACAAGGTATTGTTTGTATAGAGATACCCTATACTATCATGCATCTAAAAAATGTGCTTTATTCGGAAGATGCTGCAGCAGTTCTTATTTCTACCCATCATCTGGGCCGCAAGGGTGTGCTCATTCAACAGGGACATCAACAGTACCAGCTACTGAAAGACGATAAGTAGTCGGGCGATGGACTCCTTTTCTCAAGTGATGTTTACCGCCTTGATGGTCACATACTCTGTACGTATCCCTGGCTCAATGCCATACCGTTTGTCCAACCCTTTGCTAACCTTGACCACTGCCAAGATTCCTTCCACTCATGATTCCTTCCACTCATTCCTTCCGCCCAATGACTTACCTCTTTGGAGACTTTGGCATCAGCATTTGGGACAGCCTTCACCAGCTCTCATGAACAAGAACCAACGTGAAGGACTTTTGCATGGAATTCATTTTGGTAATGGGTTGAAGAACCTTGTGACACTTGTGTTATATGCAAGAGTCGCAGCCTCCCTTAACCCAAGATTGCCCCATCCACTCCCAATGTACCATGCAATTAATCCACGCAGACGTTACAGGACCCATCCCTGTGACTACCCATGACGGTGCATGTTTTCTGCTTCTATTCATAGATGATTTTCCCCGTCATGTGTATCCATACTCCCTCACCCATAAAAGCCAAGCTCTCAATGCCGTCCACACTTTGCGACTCAAGAGTCAGAACGAGGTCACGCACATTCTAATTACCAGTCACACAGACAACGAGCCTATCCAGAGATCGAACGTGTTTGAACTATACTTAGTGGAAGCTAGAATCAAACACCCCTACTCTGCACCTTATGCACCACATATCAAACCAATTATCGAACGTAGTTTTTTCAGTCAATTATACGTTGGGCACAACACTTAGAGAATAGCCACTTACCACTGAAGTATTGGCACTTTACCATAGAAACCTTCTGCTATTTCTATAACGTTGTGCCCTCTCGCCGTTTATTTTGTATGGCGCAACAATCTCCCTTCGGCCGTTGAACCCCAACTCATTACGCTTCGTTAGGGCGACACCTGCACACATTCGGCTGCTTAGCATACTATGTCTTACCTCCACAGCAACGAATCAAGCTACAGCCTACCACCAAAAAGTCTGTATTCCTCGGCTATGCTACCCATGGCATTGGTTTTCGTCAACTTGACCTTGACACTAAACAGCTAATTGTACCATATAACGTCTGCTTTGATGAGAGAATCTTCAAACAAGAAGCACCTGAGTGAGATCTTTTTTTAAAGCCCTTGTATGCACAAGTCAAACAAAACTATGTTTCGGAATTTAACCTATTCTGTCATCAGGTTTAAACTAAAATTAAAACGTAGCAAAATCTGCCGTGTCACCCAGCATCAATGGTGGTTTAAAAGAAATATTTATATAATTTAAAAAGGAAACCCCACACTCACATATTCTCTTTCAAAAAAGGCGAATACAGGAGGCGAAGCAGTGAGCCCTGTCTTTCGTCTTGGAAACCCAAGCAAGTAAGACATGGGTCATGCAAATTTTTTACCACGTAGTCCTCACATCACGTCTACTTTACTGGGGGTTGCTGTTGCATATTTTTCTCACTTCTCTTTTCTAGCACTTAATAAGTTTGCTAGAAAAGAGAAGTGAGAAAAATACGCAACAGCAACTCCCAGTAAAGTAGACTTGATGTGAGGACCACGTGGTACTGAAATTTGCATGATCCGTGTCTTTCTTGCTTGGGTTTCCAAGAGGAAGGACAGGGCTCACTGCTTCGCCTCCCGTATTCGCCTTTTTTGAAAGGGAATAAGTGTGGTGTTTCTTTTTTAAATTGTATATGTATTTCTTTTAAACCACCATTGATGCTGGGTGAGACGGCAGTTTTTCTGTTTTAATTTTAGCTAAAATCTGATGATGGAGTAGGTTAAATTACGAAATGTCGATTTGTTTGACTTGTGCAATAAAGACTTTAAAAAGAATTGTTGAGAGAATCCAAGGAGGCGACCTACTACAGCCACCACCACACTCTGCAAATATACCGTCAGTCATAAATACTGATGTTACATGTGACTCACCCGTACATGCACGGACGGTCACCCACTTCACGGTGAGCAGCCACCGATGTCACCACCGCCTGACCAACCTGCATATGGCCCAAGATGAGTACAGGACGTCCACCTGGACCTATGAAAGCTGTTATGGCTGAGCAACGGGCTGCTTAACAGGCAGTTGTCTATAGTTTTTCTAACATGTTGAATTCTGATGGCGATGAGAAGCCGGCCTTTATGCTTCGTCATATTTTCACGGCCATCCCCACGCTTACACTAAAAACTTATCGTGCTACTCTAACATCACCCAAGTACGATGGATGATCCCGAGCGATGCAACACGTATTGGACTCTATGACTGGCCACCAGGTCTTGAATCTTGTACCTAATCCACCTGAAAGGAAGCGTATTCGTTTGAAATGGATTTTCGTCAGAAAATTGAACCCTGACGGATCTCTACGGAAACTGAAAGCACGATTTGTAGCCACTTGACTGAATGAGCTATTTATTGTGCATATAACGCAATAGGTCAGGGAAGAGATTGTTAATATCCTCTGATATCCTGCCGTAACAATTATTAATGCATAACAACTATACTAATTAAATATAAAAGTAAGCAGGCCAAGGCCATTGTCATATTAACACAGATATTTCATGAATTTACTAAAATCACTGCCTTTTAACTTATGCTTAAAAGCAGCAAGTGTTGGTGCTTCAGCGACATCAACAGGGACTGCGTTCCAATGCTTCACAACACGATGCGAGAAAAAATATTTTCGACATTCCTTCTTTATGGGTTAGCTACCAATTTATAATGGTCGCGTTCGTTCTTGAGTCCTCCCATGATGCAACGCAAATTATCGAGTGAGCTGTACTGGTAGCACTGACAGAGCTGAAAAAATTGGCGGCTACTCCACCATGTTCTACACTTCGTCAAGGAAAAGCTATCAACAGTCAAGCTAGGGAAGTAATTGGGATCGTTTAGCGTCGATATCAGCAAGATGTATTACCCAACAGTACCTTGAAAAGTAAGAAGGATTCATTAAAGGCTACTGCAGAATACACTGAGTAAGTTATTCTACCGTAAATTATGTAATGCAAGAACAACAAATTTGACTTTGGAAGAATCTCCCTGAGCTTGACTGTTGATCCAACCAAAGCCTTTTGTAAAAGCAAAAATGTGGTTTTTTTTTCATTCCCTCCAAATCGAGATAAGAGCCAGACGTCCTGCTTTATCTCGTAGTTTCCCACTTTTTTTTTCTAAAAAGTAATATATACAAATGTACTCCCCCCCCCCAATCAATCCCGACCTAACCACACGTGTTGGTATTGAGCACCAATAATGTATTTTGTACGATTTGAGGGGAAAAAAATAACTACAAAAACAGCATCGCCTAAAAAAAAAACACACCCTCTCAAGCTCGTATCTCTATAAAAATTTACAACTCTGGAGGCGAACAAGTAAACAATAAGGTTTTCCGAATAAAGCCATGAATTACAATTTGACCTGCAATCTCAGAGAACAAAAATTATATAAAATGTTCCCTGAAATTGAAGGTCTGTTTCTGATTAGTTTTGTCTGAGACCCAAACAAAACTGACAACAAGAATGAACAACTCAAGTGGTTGTTCATTTGTGTGCCTGTGAATTTTCATGGAGATACACGAGTTGCGATCAGGGGCGTCGTTCACCCATGAAATTAGACCGGAGGGGGGGGGGTGGAATAGGGCAAAATCTTTTCAACTAGGGGACTGGGGGAGTCCTGTGGAAACGCTTTTATGAGTTTGAGACAGCTGTTAGACCCAAATTAACACCAGGCTAGTACCAGGCGACCCGCCGTCCGCGCACAAGTCAAAATCGTGGTTATTTATGGGAAATTGAGATGAGGCTGAAGGGGAAGGGGGGGACATGTCTCCCCTCCCCCGTTCCCCAATGGCACGACGCCCCTGGTTGCAGTGTAATAAGTATGAAAATACGAGTTGAAAACAACGCAACCCTTGTGTTACATACACTAACCAATGAACGGGATTTCAGCAGCTGGCCGGTCGGCTTTCCCGCAGAGCAGTCTACAATGCTGGTTACATGCAGGGAACTCCACTGCTACTGGCAAAAAAAGTCGATGACAATTTTCCAGAGGACTCAAGAACCGGCGCGCGTATTATAAAATTGTGGCCAGGTGTTTGGTTACGTTCACGTAACAAGAAAAATGTACTACTAAGTATACTACTCACTCCATGAAGAATGGAATATGTTTCCTATGTCTAATATGAGTCTCCTTGTCTCGAGTGTATCTAAATTAAGGACTCTCAAACACTCTAGATGAGTTTTATTTATCAAGCCAGGCAGATATTTTGTGAAAGTACGCTGGACGGACTCAGTAAGGTGTATGTATATGCTTTATCAGGTGGGTTGACCGGACACGGCTGTCATATTCCAAAATTTGTCTCACAAATACTTTAAACGGCCAAACGACGAAGGTTTTAACGTCAATAGAGGTGAAACACCGTTTAATTATTGCTGTTTTCTGTTGCGCAATCTTCAAAACGTGGTCACAAAGTGATCCACTCTTAAGGTCATATGTGAACCAAAGACCCAGATCCTTTACTTCAATTACATGGTCAAGTACCATATTAGAAAGCAAGTAAGCTTTCTTTGTATTTTTTTAATCGATGGGAAAGGTTTTACAATTAGGGCCCGACATTGGAAGGTTCCATTGAGTTGACAAACGCTGAAGTTCCAAAAGTGAGGAAGATAATTTTTGGTGGTCATGTAGATTTCTAATAGTATCATAGAGTTGACATCATTTGCGAACTTTGCAGTCATTATATTTGGATTTACTGCTTTCAGGTCATTTATGAAGATGATGAATAAGAGTGAACCCAAGAGCGATCCCTGTGGGATCCCACTAGTTACAGCACTTTCGTTGGAAATAGAGCCACCAATACTTACTTGTTGTGTTCTGTTAGTAAGAAAATTATTTATCCATTTAAGTATGTTACCACTAATACCAAATGTAACAAGTTTTTGACTAAGCCTTTGGTGCGAAAGGGAGTCGAAGGCTTTAGCAAAGTCGATCAAGATTATATCCACTGGGTCACCAACTTCCACTGCTTTAGTCTAACTAGCAGAGTCGCTCACTTCACTCTCTCATTCTGCGTCGTCTCGCTACGCTCGAGGAGCTTTTATGCTGCAAATCTTGTGCAGCTAACAGACATTCCACGTCTAAAACGATCAAGAAAATGGTCAGATGGCAGTACGCATTGTTTGGTAACGCTTCACTAAACAAATGATAACCATAAATCATTCCAACAGTCTGGCCATCCAAGAGCTACGTATGCGTCGATCCTTGCTTGCAGTAATTTCATTGATTCCAAGAGCATTACAAATCATGTGCTGATTATTTCGACGCAAACTAATTGTAAATATTGCTCACAGTTCATCCATCACATTCCTAAACGCGCCTGCATTTCATCTATATCATTCAAAACATACGATTTGTTTGTTTGCACATTTGTTCGTCTTCTCCTCCAGAAATAATCCCTATCAAGGTGAGAGATGAAAGATTGAGAGAGAGACACACATTGAAAAAGTTTACTTTATGTGGAAATCGCTCCCTCTGCTTGCTCAATCCACGCACCACCGTGCTTCAGAAACACGAAAGTTTGGCACCCTTTTGAAACCAGGTTTCCATGCATCAAGTCAGTTGATACAAACCCAATTTTAACATCTATACGTGTTACGTTGCAAAATACGTCGTCCGTTTGGGTTATTTTTTGCATGCATCTGTCTCCAGATCATCTCAGTGCGTAACTAATAGCTTCAAGACAATCCATGATTCATGTAATTTCAATGTACTGATTATTGTACTGATTATTTCGATGCAAACTAATTGCAAATGTTGCTCACGGTTCGTTCGTCACATTCCTCAGCGTATCTACATTTCACCTGCATTTGTTTGTTTTTAAGTTTGTACGTCTTCTCCTCCTGAATTAATCCCCTACGAATGTGAGAGATGAAAGATTGATAGAGCAAAGCGAAACATACATTGAAAAGGTTTAGTTAACGTGAAAATTGCTCGCTTTGATCGTTCAATCCACGCACCTCCGACTGTTTGACACCGTTTTAAAACCAACTCTATTGTTTTGATTTTTCGTGCATCAAGTCAGTTTATACAAAACCAATTTTAAGATTGGTGTGTGGTTTGTTGCAAAATAAGTCATCCTTTTAGATTATTTTTCCGTGCATCCTTTTTCAGATCATCTCACTTAACTAGAGGAGGTGTTCATGACCAAACTATGACGTCATGAACAAACATCATGAGGGTTTAAAAAAAACTTTGACCTATGTTTTCAGGGTTTTTCGCGTTTTTGAGGGTCATAATATCAAGTTACAGCGATGAAAATATGCCTATACTGAGCGGAATTTAATTATCTTTTGTTTGGTCGTTTGTAGGTGCTTTGGTTCCAGAGGAGTAGAGATACAAACAAACAAACAAACACACACGTACGCACGCACATGATACGTCCTTAATGATGTAGATCATAAAGACGGTGCAGCAACTGTAAAACAGCCGTTTTCCCAAGCGTAAAGGCAAATTGGTTATTTTAGACAATAGACCAGAAAACAATACATTATTCATTGTTTTGTTTTTAATTATGCGTTCCACATTTCTACATGGCGTATAATTAAAAGGGTCAGCACTGTTACCCTTTTTGAAAATCAGGATAAGCCTGGCTCGCTTCCACCAGCAGGTCGGTACTGTACCAGATGACAGTAATTTATTTAAAATCATAGATAGTAGTTGGCATAGTTCATTAACAAATCTTTTGATAAATGCCGTAGAAAAACCATCGGAGCCAATTGAGTTGCAACCTTTAAAGGTATTGAGAACAGTCACAACATCTGTCCCCAAAATTTTATAGGGTGCAAATGGACGAAATACTGTCATTAGCTCCTGTAATATGATTCCATGTTGCCTATGGCCTCACATACAGTAAAGTTATCTACAAAAATTGAATTGAGGGTTTCTGCCTTATCAACATCCTTCGTAATGGTAATTCCATTCTGTTTAAAGGGAAACAGATGGTGGCTACGTCCAGTTTTTTCTTTATATATTTAAATAAAGCTGATGGTGTAACTCCTAAAATGACTTTACACTTTCTTGTCAATTTCCAAATCTTTGGCTGTCATAGTAAGTAATTAGCTGCATATTTTGCATTTCTCATGAGTCGTGTCTCAGTTCTTCATTTGTAATTCTTCCAAAAGTTATTTTTTTATTTAGAAGTTTAGGAACTTCTTTGGATGGTTTTAGTGTTCCATTTTTAAGACATGGTTTTAAATAGCTATTAGTATTTACAAGTTGATGGAGTGTGCTATGGAATATTTTTCATCTAGCTTCAACATCCATACTATTGATAATGATGTCAGGCCACCTTACCAGTAAGAGATTTTTTTTGTTGTGCACTAAGTCAGTAGCACGAATGAATCTCCCTTCACCCCTTCAATTCACAATATTCTCTCCCAGGTTAACGCCAGATGCAATCATATTGTGGTCACTGTTTCCTAAATGTTCCCGAACATTCACATGGTATACAAGATGAACGTTATCTACCAAAATTAGATCCAAAATCTTGTCACCACGAGTAGGTTTTGTGACCACTTGTTCGAGACCAAGCTCGGAAACACAATCTAGAAAGAGTTGTTGGTATGACCCCAAGAGATCACAAACAATGATCTACTTCATTAAGGACGTATGATGTGCGTGCGTGCGTGAGTGTTTGTTTGTTTGTACCTCTACTCCTCTGGAACCAAAGCTCGTACAAACATGAGAGTAGGACCAAACGAAAGATAATTAAATTGCTCTCAGTATAAGCCTATTTTCATCTTAATATTATGACCCTCAAAAACACGAAAAACCTTGAAAACATAACGTCAAAGTTTTTTTTAACCCTCATGATGTTTGTTCATGACGGCATAGTTTGTTCATGACGTCATAGTTTGTTCATGAAGACTTCCTCGAGCGAAGAGAGGTGATCTGGAAAAGGATTCACGGAAAAATAACGTAAAAGGGCGACGTATTTTGCAACACACAACATATAGATCTTAAATTTGGTTTTGTATTAACTGACTTGATGCATGGAAAAATCAAAACAATAGAATTGGTTTTAAAACGGTGTCAAACAGTCGGAGGTGCGTGGAATGAACGAGCAAAGCGAGCAATTTCCACGTTCACTAAATCTTTTCAATGTGTATTTCGCTTTGCTCTATCAATCTTTCATCTGTCACCTTCGAACGGGATTACTTCAGGAGGAGAAGACGTACAAAGGGGCCATTCAAAAACCACGTGGTCGGCCAGGGGGTGGGAGGGAGGTCGGCTTTCGGCCACAAGTAACCACAATGGGGGGAGGGGGGTTTCCAAATAAACCACGTAGCTATTGCACTATTGCATTGAAGGGAAAGCCCTTATCCCCAATGGATTGGTGATTTACCATACAAGAGTCTCTACGCATAGCATCTCACATATGCCTTACATTGATCTTATTATGTTCCTACATTGGCCTTAACGTCTCAGCCCCACTCAACCGAACAGAATTTCCCGCATAGTGGTGAAAGAGCGCGGCTTGGTGTAGAAATCTTCAACAAAGTAAGACTGCGTTTTGCTCACTCCTACTAAATTCATTTAAATAGTGTGCGGCTAAAATATCGAGTGCTTCACTGTCAATGCAGTTATGGCCCATATAATAATGAACGTATTAGATTACAATTGTCTACTTTCCGTACCAGTTACAAATCTCAGATGAAGTTTAATCTATAGCAGCGTTGCAGATTTCTCAAAAAAATTGGTGAATGCATTTCACAAGATGAATCAAACAGCTGTGTTTATTAAAAGCAAAAGTGGAGTGTGGCGGTACTTTGTTGGATTTCTTATCTCGAACACTATCAATTCACCAAATTTGTTACGGCTCAATAACAAATTTTATATGAAGTGGTACCGTATTTGTCGAAAACACATTAAGGAGTAATTTTTTTAAGTATGTGGAGGAGGCGGGGGTTGTGTAGCTATGAGCTAAGTGGTTTTTTTTTTTGGGGGGGGGGGGTGCAAGATCTGTCCACAGATGACCACACAGGGGGGAGGGGGTGGTTAAAAACGGCTTTAAAAACGGCCGCGTGGTTTTTGAATGGCCCCAAACGTGCAAACAAACAAATGCAGGTGAAATGTATATATGCTGAGGAATGTGACGAACGAACAGCGAGGAACATTTGCAATTAGTTCGCGCCGAACTAATCAGTACAATAATCAGTACTTAGAAATTACATGAATCATGGATCGTCTTGAAGCTATTAGTTACTGAGATGATCTGGAGGAGTATGCATGCAAAAAAATAACCCAAACGAACGACGTATTTTGCTACGTAACACGAATATAGATGTTAAAATTGGTTTTGTATCAACTGATTTGATGCATGGAAATCTGGTTTCAAAAGGGTGCCAAACTTTTGTGTTTCTGAAGCACGGCGGTGCGTGGATTGAGCGAGCAGAGCGAGCGATTTCCACATAAAGTAAACTTTTTCAATGTGTGTCTCTCTCTCTCAATCTTTCAAACAAACAAACAAACAAACAAATCGTATGTTTTGAATAATATAGATGAAATGCAGGCTCGCTTAGGAATGTGATGGATGAACTGTGAGCAATATTTTTGGACGGCCAAACTGTTGGGATGATTTATGGTTATCATTGGTTTATGCAGTGAAGCGTTACGAAAAACGCGTACTGCCATCTGACCATTTGTTTGATCGTTTTAGACGTAGAATGTCTGTCAGCAGCACAACAGTTGCATCATCACAGCTCCTCGAACTTAGCGAGACGATGCGGAATGAGCTAGTATTAGGTACTGTTTGTCGTTGGCTGTATTTTCATTAAAGAATTGTATCATTTTGATTATGTCATATCCAGTAATCCATTCGGTATCAAAACCAAGAATTATTCTAAGTTTATTTGGGCCCAGATCGATACTGAGTGCATCCACATCATCAGAAGATTTTAGAATACTACATATCAGGTGCTTTTAAATCAAGATTGCCAGCCCCACGGCAAGTGAACCCCCGTCACATCTCAATAGGTTACATAGCAAATCATAAACTAACATAGCTTCCATCACTGTATCATTTTGCCACATTTCAACCACGAAATTCAACCAGTTTGAGTATAAGGCTCCTAGCATTAATAAAGCAAGAACGCAAACCATTTTGCAGCGGATCCGCACTGATGTCCCCCACACTGATGTCACTGCTTGGGATGAACGACCAAAAATTGATTACCTCATGGCATACTCCCCGACGGTTTGCAACTTCTCAGACCTGTGTTCGCTTTGTCAGCACAACTTCAGCACTCCTTACACTACATTGACACCATAACTGCCTCTTTATTTGGTAAAATATCTAGGGTTGTCCATCTCGCGCAACCTCCCGGTTATAAGAGACAGGGGAGCATGGTGAAGAACTGGTCTGTTTGCTTAATAAATCCCTGTTCGGCTTGTCAGAATCAGGCCGGAACTGATATATCCATATAGGTGATGTTTTGAAATAAACTGGACTTATAAAATCACAGTTTGATTCTTGCGTATTTGTAGTCATCAGGTGATGTTGTACTCATGCTCTGTCTCTTCGTCAATGATAAGTTGGTGAGTGTAAGGACAGAGAAAATATATCGGTCCTTTCTTACTGCCCTGTCTATTTATTTCTCCTTTATTGAGCCTGGTGCGTGTATGACTTGTCTTCCCTCTCCATTGTCAATGACCGAGTGAATTTCGGTCGAATGGAGCCCTGGTCACGGTTGTGACCTTATCAACGGCTTTAGTGAGTTATCTTTATGCAAGTGGAGGATGTAGCCATAGCGATTAAGGCGCTATGCAAGTGATCTGGGGGCGAACTGGGTAGCCGGTTCGAATCCGGGTCATGCCACTCCGACGAAACGTAAGTGCATAAAAGTGGTTTACTGAACTACGTTATTTCTAGTGTATGATTTTCGCTGTTGGCTAATTTCCAATTTTCCACGTGGAAATAGTGGAGGTATATGGACGAAGGTTGATAGGTTACAAGTTCCAGAAGAGACATGGTTATACCACCATGTCTACCGACAAACGCATACAGGAAAGCTGGATTATTTCAAGTTAACAGATGTCAACGCTGTCAGGGCTGTTTCTGCTACGCTTAAGCCTTTGGAATATTATAGTGCTTCTATTAGTGTTGATGAAACCGTATATCTTGAAATGTTAGGAGCCCTAACGTTCTTTGGGATGCAAAGTCTTCCCAACATCCTATTTGCCATCGTCCAGTTGATGAGGAAGTCGGCCACTCCTAAGCTTCGACACCTAACAGCACTAAAGAGAGTCTGGAGGTACTTACAAGGCACTGTTGACACGAAAACACACCGTTTGGAAGATATTGGAAGCATCAGGTCTTACTATGATACTTCATGGGATGCCGTCACAGGCAGCAAGGGAGTAAGTTGTGTTCTGTTTAGTCTGGGTATGCTCCTGTTGTGAAGACCAGTAAAACCCAGCCTCTGGTTGCCCACTCAAGTTGTTAGGCCGAGATTAGAGCTATGTGCGACTTGACCAAGGAACTCTTATCCTTTCGAGGACTACTAACTGAATTAACACCTGCTTATTCCCCCCAAAAAAGCTATTTCCTCATCTAATTTCTTATTTGGAAAAAGGTAGGAGCGGAGTCATATTTGTCATATTTTGTCATTTCTTTCCTTATTTGGAAGAAAAAAGTAGGAAGGAATAACCAAAAAAA